>JARFNZ010133560.1:0-11048 GCA_031763405.1 Balanus nubilus
TGAGTACGCGCTGACTAGGCGCGTAGTACATCAGCCTTACGACTGAATTATGCACTCAAGGTAAGCCGCCGATCGTCAACAAATTGAAGGTTTTTAGTTATTCCAGAGACAGAATCACATTTGGGTTTACTTTTTAAGTGTGCTACTGAACTGCCGGAACTGAACTTTTTGGTTAACGCGTATGCGCGATGGCGAATGACGCAGATCTGTCGTCACCCGTATGACGCCATAGTCCGACAATATTTTCGGAGTCGACTTCGAAGAAGCGGGCAGAAAGATTTAGTTAATGTCTCTAAATTTCTCAGTGTAGCGAGAAAATATAGTTTCCACAGCTCCTAATTCGACAACCTCTACAATAGGCTGCTGTCTCAGTTCCAATTCCCCTTGTTAAAGATGAACTATTCCCTTTAACTGGTTCGATAGATATTTTATTTTACACGTTTTAACTTGTTAGACCCTCCTTCGAGGCAGAAAACGCTATAAAAAAGGCATGCGCCACTTTCGAAATATGCACCAATCTTTACAATCCTTACCGAATAGCATAGCGAGGCTGTTTTTTATATTGCTTTTGTAAATTGTTTATAGGGTTATATCGTGGCATTTGAAAACTTAGCCAAACCTTAGTAGATTAAAGTGCTTGAGAGCATATGCATAAGTGATCGGTTTTATGTTCGTCGTGTGTTTGGAACTGCGACACTTCACTACACAAAAAATATACACCAAAATTTGTAATATCCCTTTTGCACTTGTTATTAGGGCCGTAGCGCTGGGGGGGGGGGGAGGGTACAAAGGACCATCTTCCCTAGCGAAGCAGAGTCTACACCATACAAAATGTGATTCTGCTGAACTTTAACATTACTACCAGAGCGCTACTCACAAAGAATCGAGCTAGAAATATTTCCGACCCCCCCCCCCCTCCCTTCGGCAGCTAAATAAATTGTCATGGCCCCACCCGGAACAAAATTTGGACTACGTGCTGGTCGCTGTAGTAAAATATTATGAACTGTTCTAAAACTGTGGGCCCCGTTGAGTACAAGGGCCCTTCCGGTCCAATTTCACGCCCTCCTGGGTGAAATCCTGGCTACGCCGCTGCACGACGAATCGGTGAATGGGCGAATTAGCAAGACGAATTAGTTCAGCCGGAGAGCGAATGTCCAAGCCGGTCGTCGGGAGAGCGAAGTTCATTTTTTTCTAAATAGTCTAAATATTCTTTTGCAGAGTTATTTATTACATATGTGATTGTGGAAAAAAATGTGAATATTAAAAATAATTATATTGTACGCTTCTGAGCAGTCTTGTAAAACTGGAAAGTTTAATTATCAAACATTAATATCGGTCGAGGTGAAGTGGCGCAGCCTGCGGCAAAACAGTTTGTTTTTCCAGAACGCACAGCCAGCGAATTCGTCGTAGAGCGAATTCGTTGTATCCGTCGGAGAGCGAATTAGTCGTTTTGTCGAACTCGCCCGTCGACAGTGAAGGCTCTGCTGTTGGCGCCAGCGAAGTGGCAGGTTTGTTTGTTATTACCGTTCCACCACCACCCACCACGGCCGGCGCTGTAGCCTGGTATTTTCTCTCAGCCGGCCGATGACGTAAGATCTGGAACTGCGCCAGTCGTGACCTCCTGTCCGCCACCGCCAGACCCTGCTCACTGTGTGATGACGGTGACCGTCAGCGGTGGCAGTCGTGACCCCGACTCCGTGACTCAGTGACTCAGGGCCACTGCCAGCCGCAGTCAGTCGGCCGTGGTGGACTGGGACTGTCAGTCGGCCGCGGTGGACTGGGACTGTCAGTCGGCCGCGGTGGACTGGGACTGTCAGTCGGCCCTGGTGGACTGGGACTGTCAGTCGGCCCTGGTGGACTGGGACTGTCAGTCGGCCGCGGTGGACTGGGACTGTCAGTCGGGGAGGAGATCATGGCTGGGCAGGCACTCGACCGGGTCTGGGCAGCCCCGTCCGGGACAACTGGCTGGGTCAACCATCTCTTACGAGTCAAGTGTCCTAGAACCAGCCGTCTTGGGTCAGCTGTCCCGAGTCGGTGGTCCTCCCACCCATCCTCGCTATCTGGGGTCAGCAAAAAACAAACATTCATCCATAGACCAGCCGAATCGCCCGTCCAGACCATAGACCATAGCTTCTTCGGTCGGCTGCACTGTGAGGGAACTGCAGTGCTTCCTCGGTCAGCTGAGCTCACCTGCTCCGTATATATACAGTAGCCTGGAGCTGCCCCCCCCCCGCTCCCTCCCCCAGGGCAGCCGATCGGAGGCACTGGCAGCACGTCACACCAGGTCGATCAAGGATGGCTTGTGGTCAGATCAAAATAAGTTTACCAGGTATTTTGATGCTTGGTAGCTTTAGCAACTAGCAAGAGAGTCGAGCAGTCTACTCGCGCTGTCTATTTTTGTACTTTGTATTTTCAGTAGAGGGGCGGAGCGATTGGCGGGCCTGACAGAGGCATTCACAGCAGACGGGTGTAAAAATAAATAGGTAGCGTTAAGATAGCAAGCGCACCAATGACGTAAGCTCCGGAGTTGGTAACTTGGATTGTTTTCAAAGCTTGCAAGTTTAGCGGTTATTTGTGAAAGTATTCAACTGATACACTTCCCTTATTTGTGAAAGCATTGAGTCATACTTCTCATGGATAGTGTTCATATCAGAGCTCCCTGCCCAGGGTATAACAGGGAATAACATTATTCGACTCGTAATTAAATGTACATACTTCTCCGGTTTATTCGCTTTTGGTGGAAACGTTCGGTTACAGGACAACAAAGCAAATAAATTATTCCTTGAAACATGTCGCTAAATGTGAATGATTGTGAGTGTACTACCTATAAGCCTCTTCTTACGTTTGTGTTGCATGTATTAACGCCATCTGCAAGAACGGGCTATATATTGCGGATTATGCAAAGTTTCATACAACTAAATATCCGTCATGTTCAGAAGGGCGGCATGGAACATCCTGCGGACTACATAGTGCATACCTACCAGACAACTGTATTGCCTATTCGTTTTTTCTATATGTACATTTGAGTGTATTGCCTGTCAACAATCCCAGTGACGTGACATGGCGTCTGATCTACCACCGCACACCGCAGAACGCCGTCAAAACGTGCCGAGTATACCGAGTCGTGCCCATTCGTGCCTAGCCTACCTACGTTATGGGGTGAGGCTTCTAGGAACCGACACAGCTCTTTTATCCAAACCACGACAAACGAATGCATGCATACCGGTGTACCTAATATGCAATGATTTTGTTGGTAATATGTTGCTCCAGTATCCGTCCACATCACGGCAAACTGATGCCGTATCGGTAACGCATGGATGCCGGTTTGGTTTGCTAAGCGGTGTCGCAGTACACAGTGCCTTTGTCTGATCCATAACTCTGCCATGTTATCGTGCAGTCGAGTTCACAACAGAAGGCGTGTTAGTCAGGCCCGTGATAACAATACCACCGGACGGCGATCGCCACTCACCGCCGCCCTCCCCCGCAGTGGAGTGGGCCCCGCCCCTCGCACGGGACCGAGCCCCTCCCCCTCCCCTGCCCCCTACCTCTCAGTGGAGGCCGGAGGGGGTCCCAGGTCTCGTCCCGACTTCAAACCCCATCGTGGGCTGGACTCCATCCCCCCCCCCCCCAGACTTTACCCCGCCCCTCACTACCATGAGCTGCCCTCCCTTCCGTGAGCCGAACCCCTCCTCTCCTCCTCTGAAAATATTGAGCCCATCCCCCTCCGTGGACCAGTGACGCCGCGGGTACAGTCGACTGGAGGGGCGGTGCGGGGAGGGGAGGGGCGTTTCCCACGTGACACGTGCCGCACCGTGGCGTGGCGAGCGGCACTGAGGCGTGTATCCCGGCCGGCGAGCGGCGGCGGGGGCAGGGGCGGGGGCGGCGGGCGATGAGGGTCAGTGCACCGCTCACCGCCGCCGCCGCCGCCGCCGTTACCCCAGGCCTGGCGGCCCTGGATCCATTGCCCACTGATCGTCACAACTAGCACCATGACGTTTTTACTTCACATCCCGTGGGTGGCCGGGGATGAGGCAAACATAGGAGGTCTGGGGCACGCTCTGACGCCAGTCGGCTTTTGTCACGGTGAGGGACGGTGCGACAAGCGTCACTCGCCAGGTTCTCTCGGCAAGGATTGGTTTTTGGAAGAGATTTGGACGCCAGCGGAAGTGGAGTCGAGGCGAGCAGTGCTCCGTGTAAAGCTTTGTAGCTCTATTCGTCGAGTCTTCAAGGAGTTTTTCAGGAGCATTTCGCAACAACAAAAATCGCCCGGTGACCAGTGCTGTCGATGCCTGAACCATCGATGATCTGGATCAATCAGCATCCTCTGCAGCAGGAATCCTTTGGATCCTTCCAAGCGATGCAGCAGTGAGAATTGAGCAAGACACTCCGCAATCTGCGACAGGACTGTCAGAAGGAATCCTGATCACTCAGCATTCTTTGCGGTGGAGCGACCTGGATCACTCCAACAGCAGACAGAAGCAATGATCTGGATCAGTCATCAATCCTTTCAGCTTCAGAGATTCAGATCACTCGACAATCACCACCCAGAGCATCACTAATGGCCGGATTCAATCACCGACACCGCCTGCCGCGTTAGTAACCTGGTTCCGGTTGAAATCCGTACGCCTGTGTCTGACTCAGCCGACCCCGGGTCGGCTCCAGTGACAGTGTCGGCACCGAGAGAGAGAGAGGCACCCAGTCAGCTGTCGGAACTGCCCGCTACACTACCGCAGCGCGGCGCTCGAGCAACGCTCCAGCAACGCTCCAGCAGCGCTCCAGCGGCGCTCCGGCGGTGTTCGCTCTCAAGTGGCGGCTTTGTACGCGGTCGTGCCGCAGTTGAGGCGATTGTAGCGCAGCGGAGGTGATTGTGGCGCAGTCGAGAGCCGGCGGTCGCAGCGACAGGTCTCCAGCTCTGCAGAGGACGTGTGACAGTGAGTGGCCGAGCTGGGAGAGCTGAGCGAGCTGCAGTAGCTCCACGCTGGCCGGCGCAGCGACGGCTGGAGCGCGGTCAGAGAAGAGGTGAAGGTGATGTGAGTTTGCGGTGAGGGTAAGCGGAAGATGGCTATATTTCCGTGAACAGAAGGAGACAACTGAAAGTGATTGACAGAGCTATTTGAAGCTATTCAAGATTTTTAAACTCTGAATGTCACTGAAGTGTTTGAAATGATAACATTTTTGTGAAGATGAAATATTTCTCCGACATCTGAAGGCTGTCTGGATCTTCTCAATCACTCAGCAACATGGCCACGTCTCGCTAACCGTCCAACCTCGTCAGATCAGCCATCAGCTGATCCGGGATGCTGTCTCATCCTAGCCCGGAAAACGTCTGGAAAACGAGATTCCGATCGTCATCAAGAACCTGCCGCCAACTCCTCGTCCGGTGACCTGTCCTTTGTGACGTCACCGGCTGACCCAGCTGGCAGCTGCCATCACCTGCCACCTGCGCCTCCCCCTGGCGGGGGCGGGGGCGGCGGTCCGGTCCGGTTCCAGCTCCGCCGCGGGCTGTGTCACCTGTACCGGCCTTCACGCGCCGCCGCCTCCCCCGCGGGCAGACGACCCGCTCACCATGAGTCACACACTCTCCCCCGCGGCGGTGCGGTTTAAATGGTGCCGCTCCGCCGGTGCGTGGCCGAGCGGGGCGGCGGCCGCCGGGCCACGCACAGCGCACCGGCCGGCAGCCACTGTAGCGCCGGCGGCCGCGCGCGCATCACCGCCATCGACAGAGTTCGACATAGCGCTGACAGAGGGCGCGTCGTCGGCGACGCGGCGGGACGCCCCCCGACCGCCGTCGCTGCCGACGACTATAAATACGCCGCTGGCGTCGGAGCCGACGGGGGCCATCAGCTGTTCGGAGGGCGGCCAGGCCGCCGGTGACCCCTGGCAGCCGGCCGAAGACGGTGCCGCCGACGCTGCCTCCGCTGCCGCCGGGGGCAGCATGTGCGGCCCCGAGATGCGGGAGAGACTGGGCATGGAGCGGCTGCGGAGGAGGCTTCACCTGCCGCCGCTGCGCGGAGGCCGTGTCAGGCCGCTGTTCGCCCGGCCGGCCTCGGCGTGCGCCTCCAACATCGAACAACGTATCAGCAGGTGAGACATCATCCCAGACACCTGCCCGCCCCCACCCGTTAGGGCCTCGGTAAGGTTATTAAACCACCTGTCACTGATGCTGGATTGTTGGCTGGTAACTTAACCACCTGTCGTTGGTGCTGTAGAGGTTGTTCGTGAAGTGAGCTAAAGACGGTGTAAGGTGCCGGCTGTTTTAGGTGTCGGGTGTTTAAACGACCGTGTGTTTAGTCATCTCGGGTGCATTTGTTTACGTTCTGAAACGGTCCAGAGCAGTTTACAAGCTAGGCTTGGAAGCCATCCATGATCGTTGCCGTTCCGGTCCCAGCTCACGTGCCTTGTGATTATCGGGAATCAATGCTTCCCCCTGCGAATCAATGTTCCAGGGGTGGGTTGGGGAACTTGTTCATGGTGTACTCTCACGTGACGTTCTGTGACATGTAACACGTGCTGTGCTGCAACCCCATGTTCCCCATCGCTCTTTGTCGATGCTAATTCTGTCTGTCTTGCCCTGTCCGGCCAGCGAGGAACCGTTGGGGTATGTACACCACAACTGTAATGCGATTTGCACGCCTTGTGCCTGGCCGTTCACCCATCACACATAGACGGACACAGACAGAAGAGGGCTCCGAGCGAGGGTGGCGAGGGTCCCGTTCTCGGCTATAAACTGCTAAGCCTCGTGCTATCGATTGCGTCGAATCTGAGAGTGCTGGTTGCTATGGTAACCGGTCAGACTCGTCACATTCCTGTTGCTCGCCGGACTGCCACGCTTTGTTGACGTGTCCGTATAGCGGATGTGGCCCATTGATTTGCTGTTTGGACCCCCGCCACTCACCCCTGGCTCCCCACTCCCTGTCTGTCTGTGTATCTGCCAGTGCATGTATCTACACAGACTGTATCTGTATACCAATACAGCAGATACAGTCTGTGCATCTTTGTATCTGTGCCTGTCTGAACACCGCACCCACCTGTCACCCACTGCCCGACTGACTGCCCGGACACTGACTGATGTTTCCCCGGTGACCGTCGGCTGGACGTCGCGTCCCTCGCGGCCGTGCCAACTGGGCCGTAACCCTTCCCACACCGCTCAACGCCCGTCCTCTTTGGCAGAGCTCGGGAGGCGCTGCTCTCGAAAATAGACCGCGTGCGACCCAACAAGCGGCGACCCCGCTCGTCATCGTTGCCGGACCGGCAGCTCTCCCGGGAGAGGACCGCTCCGCAGCCGGTGGTGCAGAGCGTCTCCAGCGTCGACCTCAGCCAGCCGGACGCCACGCCGGCCGGCCTGCAGCCGGGCTACTCCACCACCTCCGTGGAAACATCGGCAACGTTCCGCTTCCGCCGGCCGGAGAGCTACGAGAACATTCTGCTCTCGGAGCGGCGCCGCTGCCGCTCCGAGGTGTCGCTCGACTCGGGTGACGAGGTGCTGGCGAGGCTGAGGGCGATGGAGCGGACCCGTGGCCTCGGCAGGCCGCAGCCCGACCTCAGTCTGCCCACGGCCAGGCCGGTGGAGGTGGTGAGGCCGATGCGGGGACGGAAGACCCCGCCGCCGCGGCCGCCGCCGCCGAGGACGTCGCCGTCCCGCGCGGCGTCCGTGTCGTCGTTGCATCCCCCGCTGCCGACGCTGCAGGAGGAGAAGCCGGGCTCTCCGCCGGCGAGCAGTGCTCGGCGGGTGCCTCCGGCCAAGGGAGCGAGGAGGAACGTGCCGGGACGGGAGCCGGTGCACCCGACGACGCCACCCCCGCCGCCACCACAGGCGTCAGTACCGCTGAAGCCGCTGCCAAAGTCAATGGCGTCGCTGCCAGCCCCGGCCGCGAGCAGTTATGACTTCTCGGGGGGCAGGGCGTCTGGTGTCTCGGCTGGCGGTGGGGCACGCAGCAGCACGGTAAACGGGGTCGGGGTGCCACTGAAGCCGCCCCGCTCCCGCTCCCCTCTGGTCGTCTCCTCTTCCCCCTCCCCATCAACGGGACCGTCGTCTCTACGCGCTCTCAGCGACGTATCAGACGCCTCAACGCCAGGAGCGCTTCGTCGCGAGGCGTGCGAAATGAGTGACGACTTCTCCTCGCCCAAGAGCTCCGGATACGACTCTCCGGGCAGCCCGGAGGCGCCTCGCACGCTCGGTGGCTCCGTTTTCTACACCCTGCCGCCGAAGTCGCGGGCCGGCTCGGAGCGAGTCGCCTCGCCGACCGAGTCGTGGACTAGCGGCACGAGCACAGTGCGAGCCGCCTCGGTGGACGGGGGGCCGACGCCGCCGCCGCGCACACTGCGAAGGCGTAAGCGGCCACGCCTCACGCCGCCGAGCAACCGGACCAGCGTGTTCAGGGAGGCGTTCCAGTCGAGCATCCGCAACCCAGAGTAAGTACCGAGCCGCGCGGCAGGCGCTGGTAGGCGCTGGTAGGCGCAGGCAGGAGCAGGCAGGCGCAGGCGGCGCTAGCAGGCGAAGGTGGCGCACGCAGGTGCAAGCAGGAGCTGGTGGTGCTAGAGACGTGGTGGTGACGGTGACGGAGTCCTGACGTCCGGCAGCCAACGGGCGGCCGACTGAGCTGAGCCACTGCCGGCAGGGTGGCCAGTTACTCCAGCACGCTGGGCAGGGAGTCGTCGCTCGGCCAGATCGGGGACGGCCAGGCGTGGATCGAGCAGCCGGGCGGAGCCGGCTCGGCCGCTAACGAACTGCTCGAGATCGGCCACGCGGTCTCTGTCGGCACCTATTACAAACAGGGGTAACGCCCCGTCCCCTGCCCCGCCCCGCCCCGTGAAGTGGCTGTATGTCGTCTGTTTCGTCCCGTGTCTGCCGTCTTCTGTAGGGCGCGCAGTTGGGTGGCTTGATGACACCACTGCCTGATCATTTTGGCCTTCCCCGCACCCGACCATGAGGAATTGGATATGGGTGCTGTGACCCGCAGACTCCCGATGTTGTCCCGTTATTGTCTCCGTCATCGTGTTCTTCCACAATTTCTTCCAAGACAGTTGCCGCACTTTCGGCCGGCCAGCGCTTGCTTTTGGCGTTGTCACGTTTCTGGCCGAATTGTCGCCCTACTAACATGACACATTTTGGCCAAGGCTGACAAATCTTATCACTAGAATCCTTGAGGTCGTACCCTCTCGGTAGTGGCTGCACGTTCTGTTGCATGAGATCATTTGTCACACATCACTTGTCCCATCTGAATTCTGATTATCAGCTTGTGCGAATGGACAGACATATGTAGGTTAGTTGGTAAGTGCCTCTCACACGTCGCATTCATCGACTCATTTATCTTTGCAGGATTAATTCAGCGTGGTTAGTTTCTTTGACGCAGTCCTGTGCAGTATCCTTGGCGCACCAGCCAACGATAACCGGACGAATTTCGATTCTGCCGCAGATTTTGCCAGAGCGCTTGCTGCTAGCATTTGCCAAGCTAAGCTAATATTTTATAGTTATTTTACTTGGCTGAAGGAAATTGATGAACAGATACTCACCAAACCTGGTCCGAAATTTGGCTACGCCAAAATAATGACACCTCAGTACTCCTCCGGATCTCACACAGAGAGGACGCGCAAAGGACATGGCGCAAATCCTCTCACTCCCAAATGTAGCGGGTAAACGGGCTTTGCGCGATCGAGCAGCACGAATTGAGCCTCGGCCTTCAAGGTCTGCTCAGGCCTAAAGGAAAACAATCTTCTTTGGTATTCATTAAATCATACCTTTGGAACTACATTTGCAGGTACAGCGATGCATAAACATGAGATGGAAATTCCTGTTCGTACATCTGCTTTCGAAAGACATGAACGGCTTGCAAACGGAATGGCGCAATAATCGCTGAATGTTTTATTTTTTTAAGTAGAGTCCTTCCAGTATCTGTAACCCTCGCCAGTGCAGGGGGGGGAGTGGGGGGGGGGGGGGGCAGGGGTAGCCACCCACCTCGGTTTTTCGGAAATAAATCGCGTTAAAAACGGCGTATCGAGTCGAAATTTTCGGTCCTCTAGTATTGATCAATTTTCACCTACACTAAAAATTTATAACCCGTAACCTTTGACCTTTCCAATGTCATGTCAAGCGCAAATGACGTTCCGTGGTATATCGATGCATACAACTCGCACGCTTCCTGATTTTTGATGTTCAGGAGTGTACAAATAGGTGTTACCATGTGACCTCCATGGTTCCCATTCTGGTCACGACCCCAAAGGTCAATCGAGGTCACTGACCTCGGATGACCTAGCGGTGACGTTTTTTTATTTCCAGAGCTCTTAAGGGTGTTTTTATGCGCTGATTTCGAATTTCACATTCATTTTAAAACAAATACAAGTTCAAATGAGGGGTCATGATATATTACAGGTCGGGCGAGGTCACTGGCCTGGAAAGACCTAAGTTGACCTTTGACCTTCGACTAGGAATAAAGGTCACCTGAGACGTGGAATTTATCCAAACACATTCTACTAGTCAAAAGAAACGTCTTGGTTTTTAGAGCTAGTCTCTAACTTGATAAGTCCTACTTTCTATCGCCCAAAACGGAATTTTGTGATTTCGAGTCATTGACCTGAC
This sequence comes from Balanus nubilus, assembly GCA_031763405.1. Lineage (NCBI taxonomy): Eukaryota > Metazoa > Arthropoda > Thecostraca > Balanomorpha > Balanidae > Balanus > Balanus nubilus. The sequence continues at coordinate 10,577 of JARFNZ010133560.1, forward strand.
CTCAGAGGTTTCCAAATGACCCAGGACCTAAAAGTCGGCTCTTATCGGCTTCGTCTCGTCACGAACAACACGCTCGCCTTTACCGCGAAGCTCTATCTCAATACGGGGCGAATCGGCAGGGAGGTTGCATCACCCACCCCCTTTACAAAGACGCAGCAGTTTTCTCCTACACTGACGAGGGTTAATGCTCTGCACTGATAAATTATCGACGTAGTCGTATATACGTATAGTCCTACATAGTTTACATGTATACCCACTAGTGGTGCAAGATTTGGAATGTTTCCAAATCATGTCCGATCCAAAGTCCAATCCAATCTGACAATGTTGTCCGAAAAGTGTCCGAAGACTTTGGGAGTCCAAAAATAGTCCAATTTTTTAATACATTATATACATGAAAATTATTGAAGCCTGTCTTTCTTTTTATGTTCACAGTCACCATTACAAGTTTGTTTCAATCTGCAATTTAAATACA
>JARFNZ010133571.1:0-11048 GCA_031763405.1 Balanus nubilus
GCTCTCTGCTCTCTGCTCTCTGCTCTCTGCTCTCTGCTCTCTGCTCTCTGCTCTCTGCTCTCTGCTCTCTGCTCTCTACTACACTATAGTCCGTTTTTTTAGTTGTAAGTCGACTGTAAGAGGCGTTTCGAAAATAGCACGGGCTTGATGTGGTGAATTACTTAACCGGATCCCCGCCACAGCAGCGCAGATGAAAAACAATAAGATTCATAATGTCCAAAATACATGCCGTCATATAATGGAGTAGGGGATAATATGGATATAATGGAAAGTCATATAATAGTCAATAATCATAATAATAATAATCGTCATATAATGAAATAAGGAATAAGATAATGGGCTCATTAAGGAGGCTCCTGGGATCTATATTGTTGCCCATATCGGATAGTAATTGTTGGTTTTCACCTGCAGTTCAAATACTCTTGAGTTGGTATTATTCATTTTCTGTTTGCCTTGTCGTAACTTAGTCAAGATCATAGTCCTTGCTAGCTTCGACATATGCACAGATATTAATGCATAGGTGTTATTATGTCAAGTGCTTGTACGACCATAAAATATAAACTTACGTAATGTTCAAGACCAAGTTGCCCGCTGACGTGTCTGGAAAAATATCCTGTTGCGACCCTTCTGAAATCTTTTTCACCTTTTTATCGATGCTACACCACCAAAGAACGCTTCTGAGACGGTAAAGTAACTCCAGCAATCCTAGCGCCAAGTCCGTCTGCCTGCTGTTTCTGCTGCTGTTTCCGAAACGGTTCTTACAGTCGACATCGAACTCAGAATAAACGGACTATATACTGTTTAGCTACGTACTCTCTAGCTAGTCTAAGCTGGAGGATACAGGTCAAACTAAATTATTCAGCCGGGATGGTTGGACTGATGGATAGCCGACGCAGAGCTGGCGGACGGTTTGAATTGTTGTAATGAAGTTCAGCCTATCGGATTGCTTTTATTGTCAGGATTTTCGTAACATATGATACTACTTAGGGTGGTTATTAAGAAGATAATTGGTGGGGAGCCGCTCACTGTTTTCTGGTAATTGTGATAATGGTTTGTTTCTCTAGGGATCATTTAACTTAATGGAGCTGAAATTGCGAGTAGTAAGTGGATTAATAAAGCGCTATGTCCTACAGATACAGATACAGACTTGTATTGAGGTCATCCACAATATGGTAGTGGCTATTAAGGCCTCTCGTCGACAGTTAAAACATGACGGTCATGGACGTTACACGCATACAATAAATTCAGGTAATACAAAAAATGACACATATACACACACACATACCTACATCCAGTCACAATCAATATAGGTCCAAAAAGATGATGATGGTGATAGGCGTGTGTGTATATATGCGTGTATATCCTAGAGGCAAGCATCTCTCAAATTAGCCAGAAGTATCCAGGTTTCTTGTTTCGGTGTTGTTAAAACATGGCCCGCCTTATGATGTTTCATTTCCTTTCATCCCATATCCCTCTACCTGCTTTAATTTCTTTCCGTTTTTTCCGGAAATCGTTATTCTTTAGAAGAGAAACTAAGGGCATAAAATCCTAATCATAAACAAATATAATGACGAGTAAAACATCCTTATGGGCGATCACCAAGCGCGCGTGTTTTGGATAAACGTAAAACAGTTTTGTCCCAAAGTTGAATCCGCCAATCAGTGTGCTCTTTGCGCTCAGCATGCTCCTGGTACGTGAATTAAAGCTGGTTGACTCAAGGCCGTGAAACGACTATCGAAGTAGAATTCGAGCAACTGTCAAACAATTTGAGGGGTAACTATTGAAAGCATCGCCGTCGCTACAAATACCTACACAAAATTGAAATCGCAACGTTTTACTATTTGTTTTAATAAAACGTTGCTTCTACGTCAAATGTTTTCAAATCAAGTCATTGCTTCTATGCAGATAAAAATTGATGGATATTGGTAAGAAATGATCACGCCTTTCAGCTATGTAGTTGGTATCGTTTAGAAAACATTGGTTTTGACGGTACGACGATGTAACTAGAATATATTCGGAATTGTCAATTTTCATATCTCAGACATATTTAAAGGTCATCTATTAAAGGTTGACCCATGCTGCTCGGACTGGCTCGGTAGTTGTCGAGATATCGGTCGGGAATTACAGTCATGTTTATCGTTGACTTGCAAAACCCCGTGATAGGCATGACCGTGCTTTCGCATGCCACGTGCTGCTACACAACATTTAGCGGAATGCACTATGCAAAAACAAAGTTTATTTGATGAATATATCGAATGGTATAAACCGGGAGCCGATCGGAAAAGTGATTGCAAGGTTCCTAGCTTCCGAAGTGCGTTGCAAGCCGGGCCGGGTCTAAATGAAGTTTGTCGGTATGAGTTGGCGAGAAACCTCAGAGGTGCTTCACACCCGCTCGGTAATGACCACAACTCCATCGGGAACCCTTCGAGCCTATCAGTCGGAAAATATGTAACAATCCGATTGGATCTTCACGGCACATAATGGCTGATGACATAATATTCATGAAATGCGGCGACGTATCCGCCCCAGAGTAGTTTGACCTTAAAGAGTCGTCTTCTGACATTATTCCAGACAGTCTCTGGCCAGTACCAAATTTCGAATTGATCGCGACACCCATGACTCGCTGTCTTATGACCCTAACCGGATCCAACCGGCGAGGGGGATCCACCCGAGCGTGTGTATTCCCTTAACTGTGGAGACGGAGGCAGTCGAGACGGTCCCCGGGTGACCGTCCGGCGTCCCTGTACAGGCGGCGGTGTGTGTCTGGCCACCCCGGCTCGGGTGACCGTCCGGCGTCCCTGTACAGACGGCAGTGTGTGTCTGGCCACCCCGGCCCGGGTGACCGTCCGGCGTCCCTGTACAGGCGGCAGTGTGTGTCTGGCCACCCCGGGCTGACTGGCACCCGCAGGCCGGTGACGTGGGCGGACATGTCTGCCTACAGGCTCCCTTGAGCAGGCCATGATGGACGCCCTGGTCAACGACCGGATCGACTTCGTCAAGCTGCTGCTGGAGAACGGCGTCATGATGAGCAAGTTCCTCACCCTGGCGCGACTCGAGGAGCTGTACAACGCGGTGAGCAGCGCCGCCGCCGACACGGCTGTCTTACTTCTCCCTTCGCTTCCCTTCTCCCCCTTTAGCCGTCCTTATGGATATCGAGAAAAGCTTGAAAGATGAAATAAAACTGATGACGTAGGGCCGTTTGTAGCGTCCTTGAGGAGGAAAAGCCTGATCATGGATTGGATATCGCACCACACTCCCACAGAGTTTTGCGGCTTTATCCAAATGACTTAAAACTGTCGCCTGGTTAGTTGAATGCATCAATCATTCTTGAATTGATCTTAATAGGATCAATATCTGAATCCAGTCACTAATCGTTTAAAGAAATCACAGGCTTCGGATTGTATTTTGATTTCGTTCAAACCACATTCTCGTCATTCATTCGTCTTGAAATTCATCATCTGATTAATTTATAAAGATACTTCTTGAATATTTGTATGATCATTGCATGATTAATAGTCTCGTCTCTTGCTTTCATGTTCTAAGTTACTAACACTAAACCCTTTTTCTGTTTGTAAAATCCATTTTATGGAAATAGGAGACTAGAAGACTAGAGCTGTCTTCTAAAGAGATTTGTGGAGAATACACCGTAGCAACTTTCACTAACGCATTTATCATCTGTTTTCTCCCGCAGAATAATTTATGGAAGCTCTCAAATTAACTTGGCATATTCGAGGGCCGTGATTTAATGTTCTATTTTTTCGCCACGATGTTTTCCACTTGCGTTCATTCGTGGCGTTATCTGAATGATTTGACCGACTGGAGTTCCTTGTGTGACCTTTTTGGAGACTGGAAGAGCTGATAGTGTGCAGTTACCCAGCAGAGCTGTTTTCCACTCCTTATATTGCTCGCGATGAATGTACACTCCATAGTCTACGCACTAATTCCAAATGTGACTCCATCCAATTTTTTCAAGCCGTTTATCATGGCTTGACCATGTTTCGGATTTTCATAGATGCGTTGTCTGCCTCCGTGATTCGTCAACGGCAAAGCTGATTGAAATATAAACCCGTTGTTTGCATATTCCCCGGTGAACGAATACGGGTACTCCTCGTCTCCTGCAGAAGCAAGGTCCGCCGAACTCGCTGCACTACATCATCCAGGATGTGCGGAAGAACTACAGCCGCGGCCGCTACACGTTGCTGGACATCGGTCTGGTCATCAACCATCTGATGGGAGGCGCCTACAGGTCGGTAACACCTGATGGGCGGCGCCTACAGGTCTGTAACTCCTGATGGGCGGCGCCTACAGGTCGGTAACTGCAGGCAGCGGCAGCGGAGCGTCACTTCGGTGGGCGTTGGGGCAGGCAGAGCTGAAATGTCGCCGAAGAAATGCGATGTTGGGCTTCCCATGGTCAGTCATAAATGTGTTGTGTCACGAACTAATTTGACAATAAGAGAAAACTCCACTCAGCTGTTCGTCGGCTCCTGAAACATCGTGCTCGTTTTAGTGGTGATGACTCAGAACGGCCATTAGCTATCGCACCAGTCGTTACTGTTTCGTCGCCTCTGTCGTCAGCAATCCATTAAATAGGTCGTGTTTCGTGAACCTGCACCATAAACACACCAATCTCGTCCCGTTGCACGCTGCTGCGCCCGGCGTCTCCTTCTCGCCCGCTCTTCTCACGCCAAACGTCCCCCCGTTCTCACAGGAGCACCTACTCACTTCTCACACCAAACGTCCCCCCATTCTCACAGGAGCACCCACTCACCTCTCACACCAAACGGCCCCCCGTTCTCACAGGAGCACCTACTCACTTCTCACAGCAAACGGCCCTCCGTCCTCACAGGAGCACCTACTCACTTCTCACAGCAAACGGCCCTCCGTCCTCACAGGAGCACCTACTCACCTCTCACACCAAACGGCCCTCCGTCCTCACAGGAGCACCCACTCACCTCTCACACCAAACGGCTCTCCGTCCTCACAGGAGCACCTACTCGCGGCGCAAGTTCCGGGCGCTCTACTACGAGACGTTCCGGTTCCGCTCCCCGATGATCGTGAGGAACGCCAGCATGTTCATGCGGGCGGCGGCATGCGCCTCCACCGCGGTGGCGGCCGCCGCACCGCTCAGGATGAGCCCCCCGGCCAACGGGAGGGCACCGCCGAACGGCTCCCCCTCCCCGGCACGCAGCAAGATTGCAGACAATGTGTTCGAGTATCCCTTCAGCGAGCTGATGGTGAGGCAGTGGGAGAGGGAGGGGGAGATCCTGATGGAGGGTGGGGACGGGCTGGGAAAGGATGAGGGAGTTGAGGAGGACGTGACGCTGGAGTCTGGTGGCATCGAGTTGACTCGGGTGGCGGATAAAAAAAAAGCAGGATGACGTTAGCTCCGATCGGGGTGCATCAGCGACCGTGCGTTGTTGTTTATGTCGATAGATGCAATCAGAAAGGCGTCCCACCTGATTCATTAACGCTAAGGGGAGTTCCCATGCGAATCCATTAATATGCCAAAAAATCTTGCATTTGTTTTAACGTAAGATGAATTCCGATCACCCGTGATCTTGCGAGAGGTACAGCCGGTTCCTGATTAGTGAGTTATTACCCATTGTCACATCCCAGTTAATGTACGGGGCAGCTCAATCACTCCTGTCGCACCAGTCCGCCCATTTGTTCGCCTGACCTCACACTCCTTCCCACGCTGTCGAGGGCCGATCGTTGGTCTGACCCGCTATTTCTGTCGCTCTACTTTCTATTTCTAACCAACTTGCCGGGCGCCGTCTGTGGTCTTTCTAACCCCGCCCCACGCCCCGCCCCCCGGTCAGATCTGGGCGGTGCTGACCAAGCGGCAGGCCATGGCGCACCTGATGTGGCAGCATGGAGAGGAGGCCCTCGCCAAGTCGCTGGTCGCCTGCAAGCTCTTCAAGGCGCTCTCCTGCGAAGCTGCAGAGGACAACCTCGAGACCGAGTTCTTCGAGGACCTCAAACGACACGCCACAGAGTTCGAGAACCTCGGTATGTTGAAATAATATCGGTGCATTCATTGACGGGAGACTTGTGAAGCCCCTTGCGTGCTTGTTTCTCTATTTATTTGCACACATTTGTGCAACTTGCTTAGTCAACCGGATTGGGCGACACATCTGATCAAATAATTATATCGCGTCTGATTTTGCGCAAAGAGCAAATGCTTGCAAAACTCTAGATTTACAAGCTTTTAACAATAAGTTATGTCAATAATGTTATCTCCGATCATAGGACGGCTTTAGACAAAAGAAGAAAGTGAACACCTCGGCATTCGCACCCTAAAATGACTGTCTCAGCCAGAATGTATCGGGTCTCTCTGTTTCAGCCCTGGACGTGCTGGACTTTGTCTACCAGCACAACCAGGACGTGGCGCAGCAGCTGCTGACCTACGAGCTGCGCAACTGGAGCCGCCAGACATGCCTTAGCCTGGCCGTCACGGCCGACCACAAGCGGCTGCTGGCCCACCCGAGCTGCCAAGTGCTGCTGGCAGAGATGTGGATGGGCGGCCTGAACCTGCGGCGCAACACCAACCTGAAGGTGCTGCTCTCGGTGCTGTTCCCGCCGGCCATGCTGCAGCTGGAGTTCCGCACCCAGGAGGAGCTGCGCCAGATGCCGCAGACTGAGGAGGATTACATGATGGAGCACTGCGAGGAGGAGGAGGACCGCTCCGATGAGGACGACGACGACGCCGCCGGCGCCGATGAGGTATGTCAGGCTGCCGCCGGGCTGTGCGGTCGTTCGCCGCGGCTTTACCATGCGTCGGTATAGCGGCGGGATGTGGAGGTGAGGACTGTCTGTGGCAGTTCGTTTTTTGTGGCGTGTCAGTACTGTGTTTCCCGGCGATAGTGGAAGGAAAGACCCGGTGTTACGATCACCGTAATGAAAAAGCGAATATCTAGCTTGGAAATTTGCATCCAATGATAAATACTAAAATACATTGTAACGGTACTCTGTGAAACACCATAACATTTGCAAACACTATAGCATATTTGCAGTTGCACGTTATGTTCACCAGTTCTATTCAAGACACACTGAGATACAAGGCAGCGCCAATTGACATTTGCAGTCGTCGCGCCCTAAAACCCCACTCAAAAAAAAAGTACAATCAAACTTACGAAACTCAAAGTCGTTCTAATACCGAATCTGGCGTTATATAATTTTGTTTAACCTTTACTCGTTTTTCCCTCCATGAATCCACGAAGACCGCTTTGTTAGATGTAAGTTACCGTGTGTTCAGCCGGGGGCGCTTTTTAGTGGTATGCTCGTCAATATTGGCACAGCTCGCCGAATTTTGCTTTTCTCACGTTTGGGGTGATTTGGGTGTCATGTCAGGTTGAGGCAAGTTTTTGGTGTTTGGGCCCTTCTTTTCGAATTGAGCATGGTTAGAATGTTTCTGTCTGCTGGTAGCCTATAGTGAATTTGCTTGCCTCTGGTATATCTAGTAGATTGTAGTGTTTTTGCTTGGTCTTGTTTTGATTGGTCGCTCGTCCTTTGTTTTCGGATGATTGGTGCGTTCTTCTGCCTGTCTCAGTTCTCTCAGTTTCTGTTTTGCAGTTTGCTTGATTTTCTGCTTTCTCTCCAGGGAGCCTGCCTGTCGTTGGTTCGTTTCCGTTGACTGTTGCTCGCTGCTGGGCGCGGCTGTCTGTTCGCCAGGAGGGCACCGTGGTACACTCGTCCTCAGCGGTCCGGCCGCGCTCTCGGTGCGTGTCGGACTCGTCGCGAAGGGGCTCCACGTCTCGCCGGCAGGGCCTGGTGCCGTCGCCGTCTCCGCGGCGAGTCTCCGTCTCCGTCTCCCTGCCGACCGGCACGCTGCCGCTCAACAACCACCCGCCGTCGCCGTCCGGACTGGCCGACTTCGTCGACGGCAGGAAGAGTAACCAGCTCAGCCTCCGCAAGAAGGTCTACGAGTTCTACACGGCGCCCGTCACCAAGTTCTGGAGCTTCACGGTAAGTCGCCCCTGGGGTTTAGGTACGCTGAGGTGTTCATCGTCAATTTCCACTAAAGGATGACTGCGGCGAACTCTCATTTTGTTTTGGTCCCATGTAATGTGGCGTAAAGCTCCTAAATACACACGACAATTGTCTATCTATAAGCGAGACAGGCCCTATAATTCGGTACTATTCAGAATGTGTAGCGTCGTTCTAGGCCCGTTTCGCCCTGTGACCTGACCTGACCTGACCTGACCTGACCCGCTCTGGTATTATCCCCAGCTGATGTACATTGTGCCCCATGATCTGTTAACACTCGCTGTGACCTGACCTGAATTGCTGCCCTGGCACTGTCCTCAGCTGGCATACATCGTCTTCCTGACTCTGTACACGTTCGTGGTGCTCGTGAAGATGAACCCGGTACCGCGCTGGCAGGAGGTGTACGTCACCGTCTTCATCATCACCTTGGGCATCGAGAAGTGCCGGGAGATCATGATCTCCGAGCCCGTCTCGCTCAAGTGAGTCGCACCATAGTGGAGGCGAGGCGAGGCTAGTCCAATCCTGGGTCGTTTGTTGCCGTCAAACGCAGAGGGTTGTGTTTGACAGTGACCTACGAGCGATGTGCCCTATCGGTGACCTCTGATTGGTAGATGGGTGTATCTGACCATGAATACTGACGATCGTGTCCGCCTGTCTGCCCACAGCATGAAGTTCGCACACTGGTTCAGTCGGGTCTGGAACCTGCTGGACGCCATCTTCATCTTGACGTACCTGATGTCCCAGCCGCTGCGGTTTAACGCCAGCACGTTCAAATGGGGCCGGTCACTCATCTGCTGCAATAACATGTACTGGTGCGTACCGTCCCTACCCACCACACTGGACCCACCGGTGTGAAGTGTGGGTGCCCTGTTTAGTACGAGCAGTAAGTGTAGCAGTTTCAACAAATACAGGGTGTCTAGAAATTGTTTTCCCCTTAATCATGCACCAATTTTCCATCCAGGCACTCTCAAAACCAATGGAAATGTGTCGAATATACTAAATATAGTCATAAAAATATAGAAATATAGTCAGTGAAAATACCTTAGGTAATCTAGGTGGTCATTTGGTCATGTTACCAACTGCAGAGACGCTGCCTCGGTTATAATAATGCGTAATATGTTAGTTTCTGAAAAGTATCTTTCGTACTCGGAAGCAATTTCTGCTATGATGAAGACACACTATTCGTCGACGTGTCAACACGCGCTTTCGATGGTTCACATTTAATTGATCCAGATGGACGTTGCCTAAGAACTCAAACTATCCGTCAAAATTATTTAAGTCTGCGTGACTCGTCACTACATCAAGAAAACCCCTGCAAAACCAATATGTTCGCGGGATGAAGACGGCGCCGAACAAGGCGGCCGAAATCAATCTGATTAAATGAATCCCAAGAATACATCAATTTCAAGGAGACTGGCTCTGAGACTGGTTTCAAACAGTTACCAGGCACCTAAGACAACCGTTCATGACCAATAAGCTAGGTTTTTACGACTCAAGGTCGCCCAAATTGCACCATTTACTGAAAATGGCCGATGTGCAAACAAGCGAGATGCTAAAATTCAGCAGAAAATGCAATAGCTGGACAACGCAACAATGGCTGGGAGTCCCGTTCACCGACGAGTCGCCAACGGAGCTTGGCCAAAAGCCAAACTAACAAAAAGACCACTTCTGCTCTCACAACAGCCGTGAAACTCCCGCTACCAAAGCGACGAATCAGCCACTCGTGATTTTTGACCGTGGGAAGATTGGCTTCTGCAGGCCCTGAATACCTCAATTTGTCACTTTGGCCAAACCGTTCTCACTGTGTCCTACGCATAGGTGCCTATGAAGAAAGTGGCAACAAGAAACTTGTAGTCACCGATGCAGAAGGTGTCGCAAACGACGTTTGGACATCTGCTGTTGATGTCTGAGGCGATTTTACAGCAAGGTGGGTCCCCGATTTACCACGCGGCAAACGCTCAAAGATTGTGTTGGACTGAGCCCTCGGGGTTCTGGAAGAAGGGGATGCGGTATGACAACAACTCTGACCTGTTGCCCGTCAGAAATCTCATCGTCAATGCGAAAGGGAGACTCGACAAAATGGAGTCGGCGACCGCCAATAGGGACTGACCAGGCGATGCTGGGCATGCCTGAGCTTTGGGAAGCTGGATCGGAATCTGGAGCGTACACAAATATACGTGGGTTTCATTGATGTATTAAGTTTGACCGGCGCATTTTTCTTTTAAAAATCAAACGTGAGTGAAGAAGGGGCAAACAATTTTCGGACACCCTGTATTAGCTCAAGAACTCGAGTTTTAACAAGACACTTTTATCGCCCTTGCGTTTCTTTTTCAGCCTGCGTAATGACTTCAATGCCTCAGTGCAAGGGATTCAGCACCTTCTAGTCAGGAAAAGCAAGCCCAATGATCTGACGTTCTTAGCGGAACTGATGAGTGGAGGGAAGAATATCAAACCGAAAATGGTCAGTCATGTTTTCTTGTTATATTGGCGTTATTTAGTCTGGAATGCATTCTTTTCAGAATAATAATAATTTATAACCTTCGCGGGTTAGAGTTTTCGTTTTATACGAAATCAGGTTGGGATTTGCTATTAATGGTTTAATCGGGTTAATGCATTTGAATTGGTTTATATTAAGTCAATTTCTGATGATTCCTTTTAACCAATACAAAGCATAAACCGTCGTGTCCTTTTCGATGGTAGCCCAATTATTAAACCACTTTTGATTACTTTGAGAGAAGTCACTCTTTTCTGTCTAATATGGTAAAACAGATTTTCAACCATTTCTTAGCGTGGTAGCCAGCTGTATAGCTGTTGTGTGCATGTTATGGCCATCCCTGACGCCATGTGCGCCATGTTGTGGCCATCCCTGACGCCATGTGCGCCATGTTGTGGCCATCCCTGACGCCATGTGCGCCATGTTGTGGCCATCCCTGACGCCATGTGCGCCATGTTGTGGCCATCCCTGACGCCATGTGCGCCATGTTGTGGCCATCCCTGACGCCATGTGCGCCATGTTGTGGCCATCCCTGACGCCATGTGCGCCATGTTGTGGCCATCCCTGA
>JARFNZ010133582.1:0-11048 GCA_031763405.1 Balanus nubilus
ACAGCCCAAAATACAACAGTATTACAACTACAAAATGCATACCAGCAAACAGCAAGTTTGCCAACCATGGTACCAAGCACCATATCCTCTTGGGACCAAGTTCTAATTGGAACTCTCACCCCGTTCCGAGGGTTATTATATGGGGGCCAGTCAACTTTTTCTGAGGCCCGCCCAGAGATTTGACCCTGGGTCACTGGCTTCATTCCAAAGTGTCAAGGCAGGAGAAAGAAATGCGCAGCATTACGTCTCAGCTTTCTAGAACGATATTGATATTGCTCAAGGACTAAGACCGCATATCCTTCCGGTAAATGTTCCCAAAATAACAAATACAAAAAACATAGGTAAGCACCAATTCATTTCGAAAGTAAATCTCACACTCTCACAATAAATGAGTGAACTTACAAATAATCAATGACATCCAACCTAAATGTTCAACGCCCAACCTTCTTTTAGCCCCTCTCCGATGCCAAGACTTATCGATGTAAACAAAACATCTGATGAGCCACATTTGCCGCAAAACAGCATTGACTTTTAGTAGTGAAGGCTAGATAAATACTTTCATGACTATGAAGACCCAGTACTGGCAGCTTAATAAAATGATGAAGTGCTTTTTTTACTGAGAACCTAAAATAACACATATAAAGGAAAATATTTATGATATTTATATTTGAATTGGCCTATTAAAAATTAATGCAAATATCCAAAAGTTGTTTTTACTTTCATCGTTGTTAGCGCTAATTACCTGAATACCAGCTGTTTTGCACAAGAAATGAGATAAGCTTGTCCATCTCTTATTACCTGGACATTCCATGGCCGTTTCACTCATTCCAAACTTGATTAGATACATGGGTCGATGATGCAAAATATCGCCGATTGTTTGCGTTACATGAGTTGAAATAATTCGAACCTTCTTGGTGTGAACCTTCTCATGCTCAAATGACATCAATGTTTGCTATACATCAATAGATAGTTAGGCTGGAGACCATATGGCCATAAATTAGACCAAATTCATGATTCGCCTACCTTATAGGAAGTTCTATAAATAGGCACTAACCTTAAATCTGTTTAACTTAATTTCCCTGACTTTGCTACGCTCATTTTCTGACGGATGGGATAGTAAAGGAAGTGATTTCATTGCGAGTTAACTTTGGAGCTTTCCCTTAGATGTGGACCATCTGTGCTGTTATCTGTACTTAAAAACGAATCAATGGGCGATTCTGTCAAATCTACCGCACTACGTTTTATTTCTACACTACGTTTTATTGTTGCAGATCCGCATAATTTGCTTCTGGAGGACCGGGTCTGCCAGAAAAGTATCAAGAGTTGGACGGTTTCATCCACCATGGTGAGTCAAGCTGCTTAATGACATCCTTCCCATGTTGACATTATGGATCATTCATAACTTAAGACTTCTTTGCTCATGGAGATAATGCATCGTCAGGGACATGCCCGATGGCTTCGCGAAGAAAACCTGCGCACCGACTGTGTGTAGCGGGTGTACTAGTCTACTACTGCCACCTATACCAATCTAGTTACCTACATGTCCGCACGGCGGCGACACTGTCGCGTTGGTTTCGTCGACGGCGCCGCTGCCAGTCGCCAGCGCGAGGTGTGACGTCATGTCGGCGACGGAGCGCCGGCGCGTCGGTTCAATATTGCCGCGGGCGTGCGTCGGTCGGCACCGAGCCGCGAGCGCTCCTGGCTGCGGCCCGGCCACCTGGCAGTGGCGCGAGGGGGCGTGTGCGCTGTGGTCAGACCGGCACCAAGGGGTGTTGAGGAGAGAGCAGCTGCTGGGTCGTGTCGAGATCCAACGGAACAGGTGAGCGACGTGAATCGTAAGCGCATTTGGAGTGTTCCTCATACAACATTGATGGTCATCAACTGTTGCAATTAGTACCCAGATGCATCTGAGTCCAGTCAGTCATCAGTCGTCCAGTCATCAGTTACACCATCTCTCGTTTATCGCGAACCATCTCCGACACTTGCGCGAGCCGAGTCAACACCGACGGGCCGGACAGCCTTGGCCCACTCGGCCGGCCAACGGCGGCGCGTCGACGGCAATCAGCGCGTCGTTACCGACACCTGTCGGATGGCTGCGCCCATTGTGCCCAATCTGAGACAAGTGTGGCGCATTAGGGTCACTCCTGTGTCGCCGCCGGCGGCGTCGGTCCGTCCCGGGCCGGTGTCGCCAGTGTCGGCAGTGACCCTCGCAATGAAGACCCTGCCGCCGCGGTCCGTCGCCGACGCCGATGCTGGCTGACGTAAGCCATCGCTGCCACGTGCGGCCGCCGTTTTTTTGTCGTCTCACCTGTCGTGTGAGGTGTCGGTGGTCAGTGGTCACGTGACTACACGCGACGGTCAGGTCAAGGTGGTGGTGGTCTGTTGGGTGGTTTGCCGTCTGATTCGCTGCACCGGCGTACGTCTCTGGTTGTGTACCTCTGTGCCGTCTCTGGCTGTATTCCTCTCTGTCGTCTCTGGCTATATGCCTCTCTGCCGTCTCTGGCTGTGTGTCTCTCTGCCGTCTATGGCTATGTGCCTCTCTGCCGTCTATGGCTATGTGCCTCTCTGCCGTCTCTGGCGGTGTGCCTCTCTGTGCGTTCCGACCGGTCGCCGTGATCGTCCCCTGTCGTTTGTCCGCCCGGCGCGTGTCGGCTCGTCCATCCCTCCCGGCGGCCGATCAGTCGTCCCCGCTCCCCTTCCGTCCCCTCCCGTGCCTCCCCTCCCTCCACTCCCCTCCGGCGCCGGGACTGTTTACGGCCCCCGGCGGCCCCTGCGCCTCCCCTCGGGCTTCCCTCGTCGATCGACGGATGCTGGGGTTCTCTCCTCTCCCAAAACAGAGCGCCGACGATGCAGCGCTCTGCCGACCCGGACCGGATGGCTTGTTGATAGCTGATTGATGATCAGGGCGTCGGCAGTGACAACCGTTCTCTCCGGCGACGAAGCCGTTGTGATTTGTTATCGAGTTGACGAAACTTGTTTCTGTGATATCGGATTAGGTCACCGCTCTTTATGCAAATACGCGTTTTTGTGTTTCCTTTTAGCTGTGGCGTATGCATACCACTGATGAAAGACTGTGGCATCTGTTTGCTATCTCTCGAAACGTACAAATTACAATGCACGTTCGCAACTATCGGGAGGATGAGATGACGTCGCTTCTTGCAAATAGCTACTCAGTGATGCTGTTTGTAGTGAATCCTTCACGTAATGGGAGCCCGAAGTATACGAAGCATCCTGCATGGTATACCAGGCGTGAACGGTACCGTTCGTGCCGCACTGTCACTGGTTCCGGTTCGCTGACATCCCGGCACAACGCGCTGGTGACTGGATTTAGGCGGTGCTTTAGGAAGTCCGGGCGGCACAGGATGCACGCCTCATCTCTAACCAAGGACAGAGGGTGCTACCGCCGCCGCCCGGCCCCCTCCCTCTCTGTGAGGGATCACAGAGGGTGCTACCGCCGCCGCCCGGTCCCCTGTCTGTGAGGGATCACCCTGATGTGACGGCGATGGCGGCGGTGCCGGCGGCGGTCCTCTGGTGCGGCTATCGACGGCCCGTGCTGCTCTGAAGGGAGTCGGCACTTGAGAAGGGAGCTGAACAGAGTCAGCGCTGGGCGGGAGCCTGGAGCCGAGCCGGGAGCCGAGCCGGGAGCCGAGCCGGACATCGGCCCCGCCCGGCTGTGCCCGGTTGACTGAATGGAGTTCGGCAGGAGGGGCGGGCCGGCCGGCAGAGTCGTATCCGGCCGGTCGGTGACGCCGGTGACGGCCGGTCACGCTCTGTCCTGTTCACGCTCTGTCCTGTTCACGCTCTGTCCTGTTCACGCTCTGTCCTGCTCACGCTCTGTCCTGTTCGCGCTCTGTCCTGTTCACGCTGTCCTGTTCACGCTCTGTCCTGTTCACGCTCTGTTCTGTTCACGCTCTGTTCTGTTCACGTGTAGCGCGTGAGCGGTGACCGGACTACGGTCTCTGCCACCTCAATACACCCGACGCGTGCACACTGCACACTGCACACTGCACAATGCAGAGGAACGGCGCGACGTGTGAGCCGAGCGGCGTGCGTCCGTTGTGCTGTGCGCGACCGGCGCGGCGGCGGAGCCCGGCCTGTCGGTTTGGGCTCTCTCTGGCTGGGTGGGGCGGCGCCGCGCGGCCAGCTCACTCAATGGCGAACGTCACAGGAGGGGAGCAGAGTGGCACGGGTCGGTCGTACGGCTGCCCTAGTCACATTAGCCTCCCCCGCCGTCGTGTGCCGGAACTCATTAGCGGAGAAGAGGAGGGCGAGCGTGACCAGTACGGACTGTGCGTATTGGTGACGCCGGCGGTGGGAGGTAACGTCGATGGTGTAATGATACTGCACTGGCTGCACCAGTGCACCATTGGCAAGCGCGCTCGCTGTTCATTTGCATTATATGGCTGAACTGAGGGATATACACCGTCGCTGCCGAAAGCTTTGAAGCTTCAAGCAGACAATAATAAAAACAACCATCAACATTTTCACAGTGCATAATGCGGCCTTGACCAGCTGATGACGTATGGTGCCGTCGGCGGCGTCTTGCGCTGAAACAGACCTGCTGCGGCGGCGGTCCACATCACACGCTGTTTACTGTGAGCCGAGAGGTCCATATTTTCACTCACAACAAACGTGGCGACAAATTTGATCCAGGCCTTAATGGGATTACGATCAAGTCGCTCCTTGCTCTAATGCCGTACTCTACATAATCGGCTTTTCGTGTCCTCGCATAATGTTCCTCAGTTCTTCTTATCATATGCGTCGACTGGGTCGTCCGTGGGAACGATAGGCGGCACCGTCCCCGGTCATCGTCCTCTGCTGCTATCATATCCAGCCAGATCCGAGGCTGGAATATCCCCTCTGCTGCCATCATATCCAGCCAGATCCGAGGCTGGAATCCCCTCTGCTGCCATAATATCCAGCCAGATCCGAGGCTGGAATATCCCCTCTGCTGTCTTCTTATCCAGCCAGATTCAAGGCTGGAATCCCCTCTACTGCTATCATATCCAGCCAGCTCCGAGGCTGGAATCCCCTCTGCTGCCATCATATCCAGCCAGATCCGAGGCTGGAATCCCCTTTGCTGCCATCATATCCAGCCAGATCCGAGGCTGGAATCCCCTCTGCTGCCATCATATCCAGCCAGATCCGAGGTTGGAATCCCCTCTGCTGCCATCATATCTCAGCCAGATCCGAGGTTGGAATCCTCTCTGCTGCCATCATATCCAACCAGATCCGAGGCTGTAATCCCCTCTGCTGCCATCATATCCAGCTAGATCCGAGGCTGGAATCCCCTCTGCTGCCATCATATCCCATCCAGATCCGAGGCTGGAATCCACTCTGCTGCCATCATATCCAGCCAGATCCGAGGCTGGAATCCCCTCTGCTGCCAGCATATTCAGCTAGATCCTAGGCTGGAATCCCCTCTGCTGCCAGCATATTCAGCCAGATCCGAGGCTGGAATCCCCTCTTCTGTGAGCATATCCAGCCAGATCCGAGGCTGGAATCCCTTATGCCGCCATCATATCCAGCCAGACCCGAGGCTGGAATCCCTTCTGCTGCCAGCATATCCAGCCAGATCCGAGGCTGGAATCCCCTCTGCTGCCATCATATCCAGCCAGATCCGAGGCTGGAGTCCCCTCTCCTGCCACCATATCCAGCCAGATCCGAGGCTGGAATCCCCTCTGTTACCATCATATCCAGCGAGATCCGAGTAACTCTCTGCTGCGAGCATATCCAGTCAGATTCGGCTGGAATCCCCTCTGCTCCCATCATATCCCAGCCAGATCCGAGGCGGGAGCTCAGATTGGCGATCTTATCCAGATCCACCACAGCGA
This sequence comes from Balanus nubilus, assembly GCA_031763405.1. Classification (NCBI taxonomy): domain Eukaryota; kingdom Metazoa; phylum Arthropoda; class Thecostraca; order Balanomorpha; family Balanidae; genus Balanus; species Balanus nubilus. The sequence continues at coordinate 5,835 of JARFNZ010133582.1, forward strand.
GATCCGGTGGATAGTGGGTCACGTCAGACAGACGACAGTCAGTTAAACAAATACCGCTGCCCGTCACCCCGGCACGCTGGCCTTACGCCGCGCTGTGAGGGTGGATGGGAGACGGTGCCGGGTGACCGCATTGTACGATATGTGCGGCACAGTTTGGAAGCCCCCGAGTTAGGTACCATGAATACCTCATGAATGCGCGTGGACGTTTACTGACTTCAGTAACAATCCAACCAGCCTAGCCCACATTCTAACTCAGTTTGTTTGGTCTATTTTGCTGCAGTTTTGCTCGTCTCGTAAGTGGCACTGGTGTCGGCTGCGGTCGGTCGCCCGGCCAGGGACCCACTGGGTATAACGCGGAGTTCCCACTGCGGGTGGTGGACGCCGAAACACATCATCGCACTTAACGGGACTCCGGTTCTGCCCGATGGCGGATTGAAGTTGAATTTGGTAAATTAAAATGCAAATGCAAAATTGGCAAACCAAACTCAAACTTCGGTCCGTCGGGCCGTCGTCCGGTAGAGTGATGGGTGACGGATGGTGACAGGTGACAGGTGACAGGTGACGGATGCCTTTTGGCGTCCGTCACTTCAATGTGGGCTCCGTAGGAGACCGTTCGGCTGGCCCGTGCCGTGTCGTGCCGTACCGCGCACCATGCGCCGCTCCGTGCCACCGTGGCACGCGCGTGCGTCGTATTAATAGCACCGCCGCGGAGTCCCGCCACCACCCCCTCCGCTCTGAGTCGGCTCCGACACGGCCCCTTCACGGCGGAGACATCGCTCCCACTTCACTCCATGTTCTGCACTGCGGGCTCTGAGGCAAGCCTGTAAAAACGGCCCGAACGGAAAGTATTTTATCTGCAGTAGCTGTTGAGGGCCCGAAGGTAGTCAGTGAACATAAGAAATACCTTGCTGTGTGCTGTTTTTGAAAACTCGAACATGGAAACTCCAAATATGTGCCAGGTTGTTTTGTGCTATTCTGTGAGCAGCTGTGGGGGGGGGGGGGGGGGTATTTTGGCTCCGGCTGAGACCGCGGCCTCAGTTGCCGTGATTCGGCCGTGGTACGGCCGTAGTGTGGTCGGGGTACGGCCATGGTATGGCCGTGGTACGGCCGTGGTATGGCCGTGGCATGGCCGTGGTACGGCCGTGGTACGGCCGTGGTATGGCCGTGGTATGGCCGTGGTACGGCCGTAGTGTGGTCGGGGTACGGCCATGGTATGGTCGTGGTATGCCCGTGGTATGGCCGTGGTATGGCCGTGGTATGACCGTGGTACGGCCGTGATACGGCCGTGGTACGGCCGTGGTATGGCCGTGGTATGGCCGTGGTACGGCCGTGGTATGGCCGTGGTACGGCCGTAGTGTGGTCGGGGTACGGCCATGGTATGGCCGTGGTATGGTCGTGGTATGGCCGTGGTATGGCCGTGGTATGACCGTGGTACGGCCGTGGTACGGCCGTGGTATGGCCGTGGTACGGCCGTGGTATGGCCGTGGTGTGACGGTGGTGCGACGGTGCAGTGCAATGGCTCGGGGAGAGGGAGGACAGTAGCCACCGAACGGCACGGGGAGAGTCAGGAGACGGCCGTCACGGACACCCCAGTCACATGGCAGGGTACATGGCACTGCACCCTGCAGACTTGAGCACTTGTATTCTAACGTACCCGAAAACATCCGTCTCGAGCTTTGTACGGTAATCTGCATTTGATACAGAAGTTTGAGACACTTGAGTATGATTCGTCTGAGCCGGTTCAGATGTGACTCAGCCGATTATACCTCAGGTCTTATCAGATAGCAGTGTGTGGTGTGAAGTCCGTGCCGGTCTGATGCCGTCTGCCGGCGGTACCGTGGCGCAGCGGCAGTTCAGCCAGCTGTCGACGGTTCGGCCACCGACCGACTGGTCGGCGAGGCAGCCCTTCACGCGCTGATAGACAGCGGCCGGCGGCGGAGGCTGCTGCTGCTGCTGCTGCTGCTGCTGCTGCTGCTCTGAGCGGACTTCTCATCCGCAGCCGGATAACAGTCTGCTCTGAGCGGACTCAGACATGTGTGTGGCCATCCGACGAGCTGTACCCACAGCGGTTGCTCCCTTTCCATGGCGCAGGTTATAACTTACGGAGATGTTGTTAATACGACGGTGACACTTGTCAAGATCAGCGGCCTGAGTTGGCAGCTGGAGGCGATCGGGGGTAGGGGCCTAGGAGGAGGGGGGATGCATTGCATGCCGTGTCACGTGCGGTGACACGGCATGTCACCCCTCCCCAGCAGGTGCGGGGGGTGAAGCCGCGACAAGGGCCGATAACACTGGCAGCGGCGCCTGATAGTGACGGAATTCAGCGGTGGCCGGCCGCAGTGTCGCACCGCGTCCCGAGCAGTGGAGTGGGATATGTGACACGCGTGGCCTGACCTGACGCGACCCGACCCGACCCGACCTGACCTGATCTCATCTTACCTGCTGTGACCTCACCAGCCCGTGTCAAGTAGTGGTCGGTGACCCGTGCCGGGCTGAACCATGGCGGTCACCATCAAATACGATCCCAGCACGGTGGGAATCCAGGTGGGTATGCCGTCGACCGGCCGATATGCGTTGACGGAGCGGCGGATTAGAGATGTGTGGACCGGGCGGTCGTGGGTGTGTTTTGCCGGTGGAGCCGCGGTGTGATGATGGACGTACCAGAATATTGTTCTGTCTCCTTGGTTTTCTGGCGAGAGAAGACTGTTGTCGCATCAAATCGGAGGCGTCTGTCCTTGAACTAAAGCAGGAAGGACAAATTGACGAACGCTCCACGTCAGACGGAGTAAAACAACACGCGTAATCCTCTTAGCGAACCTAACAGTCCTCGGTAACCTTAGCTCAAATCCTCTCTGCGTCAAATTGCGTATGTAAGTACATGTATAAGCGATTTTGCCTGGTATATTTACACCTGTGGGGCGAGAGACGGATAACAGGAGCGTCTGTGACCGGGACGCAATCTCGCCTGACCTTTTAGACCAGAGGGCAGAGGTCGGCCGCTCGGTCGGCGTGTGGCACTCTCTCGACCGCCGGCACGTCCGACCGACAGCGGCCAGCGGTCGACGGTCGGTCTTTGGTCTGTGGTCGGTCGGTCGGTGGTCGACGGTCGACGGTCGACGGTCGACGGTCGGTCTTTGGTCTGTGGTCGGTGGTCGGTCGGTGGCCGACTGGGCAGCGGTGCCAGACCGGTCGGGACAGACGCCAACACAAATACACACACAGCCTCAGACGTGGTGAGCGGTGCCGTGCGTCCTAACCGCCGACCAAAGCACCGCGTGACCGTCGATCGCAGCTGACCACAGCCCACACAGTAACCGTCTGACGGCCATCGCTCGGTAACACCGCCTGGCGCCTGCCGGCTGGCGCCCACTGTCTGGCGCCCACTGTCTGGCGCCCGCCGGCTGGCGCCCACTGGCCCACCGATGTCTGGTGACGCCGCCAGTGACGCCGGCCAGCGTCTGGTCCCTGTTCCAGGGGGCTGTCAGCCGGCGGCGTGGCAGCTCTCAACGCCGGCAGCAGGTGCCGTCCATCTCCTCTGCCGCTCTCTCCCCGGCCCTCCCCAGCCTCTCTCTCTCTCTGCCGGTGGTGGCTTTGTTTACGGCGGGCTTCCGTGTCGGCTGGTGACGTCACATGTGCTGCGTGACGTCAGCCATGCGCCATGTGCAGGGGAGTGCTCACGTGGTTCGTGCCGAGGAATTCAGCCTCAGTTTAACGGAGTGATGAGGTCGATGGCCCGGCCGTCATTGGTCCGGAACTATGCCTGCGGCCGGGAATTCGACGGAACCACACCTATGCACAGCAGTTTGGTGGAACCACGCCTTCGAACACAACTACGGCAGAACACGCCTGAAGACTAGAGTCTAGGCAGAAGTTCAGTAAGTTAAGTTGCCGCATCTTCAGGGAAATTAGCGGATCAGAACGCATTCAGGGAGTTTGGAGGATTGGCTCCGGCTGCGGGCGTCTTCGCTCCGACCATGCTACAAATGTTTGTAGATTGTTCAGAGCGGCAGGTCGTTTGGGGGTTTCAAATAAACTGCCAAACATCCGGAGATGGTGACGTTGGCGTCTTGTATCGCGAAGCAACGCGAACGAAATACATCACTGGCTATTGCCCAAGGTGTTAGGTAACACTAATAACCAGTAAAATGATATCGTAAATATGAGGAGATAAAACGAGATGCATCACGTTAGATTTTAAATATCCTGTCCATCGGTCACATACTCTTTCTCCGTTCGAAATATTCCAGTCTGATCAGCCAAATGTCAGAAGATAAGACTGTGATCTGTAGTTTGTAAATGTATCCTGCGTCAGCGTTCTCCCCCCCCCCCCACACACACACGCGTGCGGGGCGCATGGATAACGTCTGGAACGGTCTGGTAATGGTTGGGCCGAGGCATACGGCTGGTGGAGACCGAGAGGCGAGATCACGCGATGTGCTGCGCCAGTACTGCGACCTCCACACCTCCACCGCGCCAGCCAGCCTCGCCGAATTAGCCAGCCAGCCAGATTAGCCAGACAGTACGCCGTTGGCGGGGAGGCTTGTTATTGTGCCTTCTCCGCCTGCTCGCCATGCCGAGTATAGGGTGTACCATTGTCGGGTATCGCTGCTGACCAAGACGGGATGCGTCCATATTATCGCTCATATGCGGTGAACGCTTCGTTCTGTCATGGAATTCTGGTCCATTGGTATCGCTATCGAGTTTTCTGAGAGAATTGTCATGAATGTACTGCTTGTTTTAACGTATTATTAATTATGGCTCGCTTTCTGAAAGGCAATCGACTGTAAAAACCGGTTAAAATCAACGTTACGAATTTTGTGTCACTGATAGTAAGGCTCAAACGTGCAGCCACATCACCAAAAAGGATATATTAGGAAATGATTTTTGACTCATCCCCAACTCTCAAAAGAATTGATCGATTATGATCCGCACTATTTCGGCATGATGGCCGCCCCAATAAATATTTCATCTTTTCATACGCTCTTGGTGATGTGTTCTGCTACACATTTTGTGTATTTCGCTCAAATATAGCGACCATAAATATTGCATAAATTACCAAATTAACTTCTGAATTAAATTAATGCAAAGTTTATTCAAATAGATAAAATCACAAAATAAAAGAGATCCTAGCGAGAGTTTCTGCTATGCTTTTTGTTTACATTTATTTTGCGCCGCCAACCAGAATATTCAAATTCGCCGCGGAGGATGGACCAA
>JARFNZ010133603.1:0-11044 GCA_031763405.1 Balanus nubilus
TATTATGGAGTCTGAATCTGGGGGGGGGGGAGAGGGGGGGGGGGAGGGGGGAGCGAATGCAGAGCATTTTCCCCAACCGTATCCTCGATTGTTTTTAGCCCTGTACAGTAATAGGGTTAAAAATAAAACAACTGGAAGGTAAGGATCCATGTAATCATGTGTTTCAGCTTACATTAAATCACATCGAATGCAACAAGTTTTGCAATACCGGTGCAAAATAATTAAGTATGGTCGATGAATACATGGACGGATAGTAATTGGAGAATACATTCTCGCCGGTCGACAAATGTAGGGGAATTATGGATTTCGGAGGGCTCTTGGATAGATTGGATAGTTGGGCCTATGTTTGAATCGCCCCTGACACGCCCCCACATGTCTGTCACAAACCTCTGCATGTCTACATGTCTGACACGCCCCCACATGTCTGTCACAAACCTCTACATGTCTACATGTCTGACACGCCCCCACATGTCTGTCACAAACCTCTACATGTCTACATGTCTCTTATGTAGAAGTATGTGTGTAGTTATGTATAATATGCTTCGTATTATGTAAGCTAGTAAGCAATGTTGTGGAAGTTACTTGCAGTAAGAAAAAACGTTTTCATTTAGACTTTACTTTATCCCCATAGCAAAAAATCGTAGAAGATGAAGCACGAATCCCATGGGAATTCAATGCTGTCTGTCTGCCTGGGAAGAGTTCATTGTCCATGTCGAACGCTGCCGGCGAACCTATATATGTGACTTTAGTGAAGCAATTCCAGATGCTGGTTTCTGATGGCGTCGGAAGCGACACTCATTAACCCGCACACCGCAGGGAGAGGGGGAGGGCAAATTTTACCCCCTCCCGATTTACACAATAGCTTAAAAACGATGCCTAGATATCGACGCAAAATCTACGGTACCTTATCTGGGCATGAAGCTGACGTCTTTCTAGAAAGTTTCAAAATTATCAGTCGCGAAGTTTTTGAAAAAAGAATGTTTAAGTGACGTCATGTCACGCCATTTTCGATCAAAAATCGCTCATGGTTGATCGCTCATGAAATATCAAGTTTTGAAGTAAATTGCGAACAAAAACCTTCAAAGGAAGGAAATGATATTCTCTTTAAAATGGCTATATCGGTTTTTCGAACACTTGTTATTTTAGTCCACCAAAATAAAAATAAATAATTTTGGTGGGAAAATGGACACAAAATTTAAAAGTTGGAAGTTGTTAAAAGACAGAACATATGCGACAGAACTACCTATGTGCAATTGCTAACAAAATTTCGAATCGGTATCTTTATTTTTGACCTTCAAATAACTTCAATATGTAAGTGTACATTCAACCTGATGACGTCATTTTTCCATTGTGTTTTGGGCTTTTCAAGACCAATTATGTAAAAAAAAAAAAATATGACACCATTCGATTCCTGGAACAAAGGGCAAATTTTAGGAATTTCAAAATTTGCCCTTAGTTGACCTGACCTAAGCCCGACCATCACTCAAAATGGGATCAGATGGCAAAATGACCGTTACCATCGAATACGTCGGCTGGAACAAACCATAAAACATGTGTCACACGACTTTTATGTAATTTGTATCCATAGTGACCTTTTGTAACCTGAACTTGACCTTGACCTGTACTTAAAAACTTATACTCTAGCAGTGCCTGCCTCTAATAAGTTGGAAGTATTTTGGATGCCCTTGGACTCGTTACTAATGGTCTCTGGTCTCTGCAGCCAATAAATTGAAAACACGTGATTTTTAACTTTGACCTGACCTTGACCTGATATTAGACGTTAATAAAATTGTCAGTGTGTTTTAGAATTGTTTTATCAAGAGCTTCCGTTTGCCGCCTTGCGCGTCCCGCTGCGACCCTTGGTTCGGGATATACGAGGGGAGGGGGTAAAATTTACTCCCCCCAGGCGTTTGGCTGGAGACCCCAGTGGGGCGCGGATTAGCAATCTTCCCATAGCTTTCAGGCTATATATGAAAATAAAATAAACTGCTAAACACCGCTTCTTACTATTTATATGTATATCGTAACATATCCACAGCAAGAGGGCACAGGCCGAGAGCTTGCAAAATTTAGACTCAAACTCCCAGAAGCGACGTAAAATAGTTCAAGCTCTGCCACCTCCACACGGATTTTCCAGAGGTCACGTTGCGTCACCGACTCCACTCCTGACTGGCCGGATACGATGTTTTCCGTGAATATCCTTAACCCCTCTCACTCCCACACCAGGTGCCGGTCAGGCAACGCGGCCGTCCGGGAACAGGCGATATAATAGGGCTGTGTCGTCTATATTTAGCTGGATGGAAATGGCACGGCGTCGGAGCGTCACCGTGCACCGAAACTCACGCATCAGTGGTGGCACAAGGTATCCCAGGAGGATTCAGGTAGTGTTTCGTCCCACGCGGTGGCGCGCAAAGTTTATCACGTGCCGCAAATAGACAAAGCTTTGCGTGCTCCCCTTCTGGTACGTGACTGATGACGGATGACTGACCTGCGATGACTGATATGACTGAGATAGCAGTTTTAAATCCCGTGTCAAAATACCACCTTCAGTACCCTCATTATGGTTGTAAACACTGTAAACACAATGCCAGTGTTGGTATCTACGGCCTTGTGACTGGCCTTCGCTGGGCGAATCGGTGGAAGGAGCCAGGCCCGAGAATATAAATATTATAGGCAGGTATATATTATATGCATTACGTACTCCTACATAAAGGTGAACTTCAGTCATCCATATTGACTGTCGCGGGATTCATCAGACGTGCTTTGTTTGTTAAAGAATGACGAGCATCTTTAACAAGAAAATAATCTGGCCGGAAACCATCCACATCTTTAAAGTGTTTTAATGTTGGTCCCGACTGGCTGAGCTTTAGCCAGCCCGCCGCAGTGGTGGGTGTCAGATGGCATCATTACAGGTGACCGTGTGTCTGGCCGGCGGCGGCGCTGTTCCATGATGCCCATCCGATGGGAGTCGTTCCAGCTCCAGCTCCAGTTCCAGTTCCAGTTCCAGTTCCAGTTCCGGTGGCTGAAGCGGCCCGTGGGTGGCGTCGGCGGCAGCGTCGGCGGACGGCGGCAGCTTCCGCCGGATGTGCGTCCACGCGCCGACGGCAATGCTCTTAGCTTGTTAGAATTATGGAGGAGGCCCGATGTTGAGCCGTGGTCTTTCGGGGAGTGTCGCAGGAATGATAGTGAGCCAGTTATGGGGTTGATTCCCACGCTGGCTCGGATTTTCCCACGGTGACGCACCGTGGGAGTGCATGGGCTACTATTCGCTGAGATCGGTTGATGACGTTTCACCTCACCTCCTCCTCCCTCGTCTGCAGAGCAGATGTGTCTGTGGTGCCGGAGGTAGTTTCCGTCGTAATCGACGATCGTCGGCGGGCGTGGGGCGAGGGTGTGGGTGTGCGGCACACGGTACTCTGGCGGTGACAACACAGGTGTGGGCGGCGGCTGATTTACTCTCCTCCCGCGCAACAATCGCCGCAACACCATCCATTCACCGGGACAACTCTCAACACCCGATATCTCCTTAGTTTGCTACATGTCGTGTCCGAGTCATACACGCAAGGAACGCCGGCTCCGAGAGCGCCATTCATCGTCGGAATCGGCGATGACCGTCGCGTCGGTTCCGGCGCGTGGGAGGCCGGCGGATTCGCCAAGATTTACGCCTAAATCTGACCTTTCGCAAGGGACAAGTCTTAATTCCGCCAAATTGAGAGCCGCCGCTGAAAAGTTCATGTGAAATGTGCCCCGCTCGTCGAGCCGGAGAGGTTAGTATGATGATGGATAGTTGGTGGTGTGATAAGCTAAGTCGGCGGAAGTTGTTACAATGGATGCCAAGAGGCTAGTCCAGGCAGCAGGGAAAGTGATATCCTAAACATGATAGCAAATTAGCCACCCAAATTCCACTACCTTGTCAGAAACAGTTATCTCGCCGGTAACACGTTATATATTATATTTCTTGAACACGGTGACTGAAAACGGTGTTTTGCCAGTAAACAAACCAATGGGTTCACACCTGGTACGGTAACTGATTTGGCATTTATACAACATATTTGTCTGCCATGGATCGGACATGAGTTATCGAAAAGGCAGCCTACCATCGTTAATATGCCGAGCTGCCTAGAAAGGTCTGCTGTTGCTCATTGCTTGCCTGCTGCTGTGGAGTTCATCTTACCAAGTAAGGAGCCGCAAGATAATTCTCTCTCGGTTGATCCACGTCTTGTATATATGGCAGTGTTCGTCAACAAAACTTACAAAACATAGCGATGTCAACAAAACTTACAGTTAACCCGCGCCCCGATGGGGTCTCCAGCCGAACGTGCCCCGATGGGAGGGAGGGGGGGGGGGCGATTCGACCCCCTACGATCTCCGAAACTACTTGGCGATTAAAAAAATAGTCATGAACCGTGCTCCTGACACTTTCAAGTAACCATTCTATGTAACCCCTTGGTAGAAATGGGTCAGGTCAAGGTCATCCGAGGTCACGAGTTCAAAAAGGTTTAAGAGCTGATTTTGGTCATTGGGCGTAAATACATATTTTGTTCGTCAACAACGCGAGACATAACCCTGAATATTGTTTCTCTACACAAATCGGAGAAAAAAATGAAAAATGAAAATCATTGGAATTCTTACAGATATGTCGTGGAAGGTGGGCTTTATTTGTTATTGGAAAGGCATTATCCAGTCATTTTTGAAGTTATGCACTTCAAATTTGGTACACATATATGCACCATGGAAGTCTGTGTCACATACATTCCTGATTTGAAACTTGACATTTTCGAATATGTCAAAAACTTAAAATTTTGAGTTTTTTGCTCGAATGTACAATATTATCACAAATTCAAAAATATAATAAAACAGCTTGATAGCCTGGTCTATTCTAAGTCTTTCGATATCAATAAATTTAGTTATCTTAAAAACTGTTCGCTTGACAGCCTTTTCCGCAGACACGACATTTCTGGTCAAACTATCAGTGATATCAATTTCCTTTTGTCACTGCGTGCAAAATTGAAGCCGGAAAAGGTGTGCAAAGTTTGGTGACGCTGCTAGCACTATTTTTGGACATATCAGGAAAAAGGGATGGGGACACCCCCCCCCCCCCCTCCATCGGGGTACGGGTTTAGCGGCCTTAGTTAACACATCCACCTGACGATACAGTCAGATTTCCCTGTGCAAGACAACAAATATTGATCCAATTGGTTGTATGCTACCAAATATAGATATTATCGGGCCCGTATCTAGGGTGGACAACAATGAACGCAGCTTTATCCTATCACATTTTTACGATGTAAAATATCTTCTCAGAGCATTGGGTGTCCTGATTGGTGTCCTGCTTAGTGATTATAAGCGAAAGGCTAAAAATCGCACGCATTCAATTGTTTTAATCGATTGCTAAAATACTTCTGAAGGTGCACCAACTGAGGCCAGAGGGGGTAAAACTCCGTAAAACTCCGTAAAGTGATCCCAGAGGGTGCACGGATTCCTAGTGCACCGGCCTGACCACGGGCCTGCATGTTATTAATGCTAAACTTCGTGTCGGTGCTTGATTTATGCGATGCGATGTTATCTGTGACAGAATTTCAATTGTTATGGTTTTGGTTTATTTTCCTAAATTTTAGATAGCCGGCTAGGGGTGAGGACGGATGACGGAGGCACGCGACATTCGCGGCGCGCCAGCCGTCGCTGGCGGCATGCGGCGCCCGGATAAGAATGGCCGGCAGTAGTAGCCTATTTGGACCGGGGGCGGCAGTAGTAGCCTATTTGGACCGGGGGCGGCGCGGCGGTGACGTCTGGCGCGCACGCGCGCATGTATGTGTGTGTGTTTTGGCAGGGGGTGGCGGACATGATTCACCCCTAATATTATCTCGGCCGGGCCGGCCGGGCCGGCTGGCGGCCCGGCTGAATCACGGGCCGCCGACGTCATGCCGCCGGGAGACGGCCTCCCCGGCCTCAGCTGGGCAGCTGCCTCCTCAACACCAGCACCCGTCCCAAGCCCTCCGCTGGTCCGGACTATCCCGGACTGCGACACCCTCCCCCCCCCCCCAGTCCCAGAGGCACCACTCATGTCCTGCCAACACCCCCTCCTGGTCCCTAGATACCCAGCCGCAGCATCCTGTATGCAATCTCACGTATGGCCCAATGGCCTTGTCATGTCGTCTCCGGGTTTCAGTTCTTTCAGCATCGTTCTGACGGACATCCTGTCCAGTGCTCAACTCTGTTCACGCCATTCCCCCGGGCCAGGCACGCAATCTCCGGTATCCGTGGGATCCCTCACCAGACCGGCCCACCACCGAGCCAACCAGGTCATTTGTCAGTTCCAATTCAAGTGTCGAATGTTGATTAGGAAAATTTGGGTAGGCACGACCCCGCTCAGGCCTATGACCCATGTGATTTAACTCGCCAATATGTTTATTCAGCCTTCAATGATAACAATATTTACTCACCTCATTCAAATGTGTGTGCCACATTAATGAGGTCACCACTGTAAGATGCTCTTCCTTGTATCTTACCAGATACACAAGCATTCGGGATTTCGTCCTCATTCTACAAAATATATCTGAAAATCTTTTATCTTAAATCATCTTGCTTCTGTTAGATATGGGACTGACCTCTCACATACAATTGTAAGACCGCAGGGGGAGTGACAGAAGGGGAAAGATACAGGGGAATCGAGAGAATGGGCGCCGGCTGCCGACCTCTCGCCTCCATCACCAACCACGGGCGGTCTCTGTACGGATAGGTCCGTAATCACTTTCGTAAGCCCGTTTCCGATCAAACCATCGCGTATTCCATGTGATTGTTTGGAGGAGTGCACGTGGGCCGCGTCGCTCCACGGAATGCCCGGCTCCAATGACTGAGAGGGCGCGTCGTGCGCTGGGCCGCGTGCACCGCAATCCACCTGTCAACACGGCTCGTTTGGCGGCCCGCCAGACACTGTGTCTGTAGCCAGTCGGGCAACGCGGTGATGTGATGGTTGGAACGACGACGTCCTGCAGTGGTGTGTTGTGGTATATCTACTGATGGCTGTAGTACATTTTTTTAAGGCACATGGGCAAAAGTGCTCTCCGCAAAAACTCCCGTTGTCTTCAATGGATATGAATGAAATCGGAAGCAAGCCACAATTATTTCGTTGGGGACGTTAACATTGCCTGCACGTGACAATTCTAAAAATGCACTGTGGAGCATACGCCTTTTGAAAAACGCGCTAAGGGATCGTGTGCTGAAAGATGTTAGTTTTCCAGCCTCCTGTCAGAGAAGCAGCACGAAGCATTTGTGGCATGACGCAAACCAAAACAAATCCAAGAGACGACGATAGCAATGTTTGTGTGGAATAGCCACAAATGAGACGAGATACCATGAAGACAATCTTATGCATTCATGGTGTTACCTATGTAGGTGTGTAACGGTTATTTCCGCAGGTGCTGAAAGGTAACTTAAAGATACGAGAGGACCAAACGATAACTTAAAGATACGAGAGGACCAAACGATAACTTAAAGATACGAGAGGACCAAACGATGCCGGCATGTGAAAATAGCGAATCGTGAGATATTTCATAGATGATATGTATTAATTAATCTAATTTACCTTAAACAACAATGCAATGTTTTACCGAGTATACCTACAAGCTCTGATCCTAGATCCCGTGACACCATGATAGAACCTAATACTGGATCAAATATACATTACTGTTCCTAGAAACTCTCAAACGGTTTAGCGTAGCGACGCTAATCGGTTTGAGAATTTCTCAGGACAATAAAATATCATATAAATATGCAAATAGCTTTATATTTGCATTGCTAGTAACACGCTGATTATGTTAAACCATCAGGGTGGGGAGTTATTTATTATCTATTTGGGTCAGAACAACGCCTTCATTAAATTTGAGGATCGTACCTGAGACCCGGGCATTCCTACCAGATATGTATTCAAATACTGAGAGACCAAAAAACAAACATTTTAATTGTTTTAATTACTTCAAATGTGCTCATGATTTGAATTGTTTCAAGATGGCAACGGATAGAGGATTCAGATCCTAGATCAAATCCGTGATCCGGGATCAAATGCGTCCCTAGAATCCGCACACCTGCCGACCCACCGCACTGGCGAGGTTCAGCTCAGTGCCCAGCTAAATAAGCCGACAGCCACACGGGAGGGAGGGCGCTGGTCATTTCTCCGCCCATCGGGGGGTCGGGCCGGGACGGCTGGCCGACCATCTCCAGCAGGGAGCTCTGCATCCAAAACTAACAACGCATTGCTGATGATAGGTGGAGAATTGCGGGTTTTGGGGGTGCGCGAGCAACTGATGTGCACCAAAATACTCACTAGCGGTTCTAAGGGGAGAAGGGGACGCAGTAGGGACAACTACAAATCCTAAAAAACACCCGAGACCTGCGCCAATGGAAACATATCTTAAGTAATTTAACCAACTTCTACTCATTTTTTTACACCGTCTAACAATGCGAAAGTAAGCGAAATCCGATTGGTTTTCTGAAATTTGTGAAACTTTTTCGGCATTTTTCCCTCCCTTACCGCTAGAAACCGTCGTTCTGGATCCGTCAGTTAAGTGCACGCAGTCACTGCTAAAAGCACCTCCTCAAATTGAAAGGAGTATTATATTATTATTATATTATATAAAGGAGTATTAAATTAATTTTTAAGTCTTAAATCTATATGCTGCGAATACGCAGTGTTTGAAGCGAGTATTAACTCGTAATCTCGGTAACTAAATAGGTCAATAAAATAAAAAGAAATACTTCACTCCATCGTAGGTTGAGCCGTCGTCTGCGTCAATGGAAAAACACCACATGGCATTTCGACAATGCCCACTTAGCTCTAATGCTGTAGTGTTGTAGGTACAATTATATTTTATAAAAGCATTCGATTTTTGGAGCCACAAATGTGTTCATACTGTAGTAACTGTATATACTGTAGTCTGTATTAATACATATTGAGAATCAACAAGAACCTAAACACGATAAAAGGTACCTACTTCACTTTAAAGATAATGTATGGGATGGGATGTATGTCATGTGGACACCAACGAATTCAGAAAAACCGTCTGAAGAGATAAACTTAAGAAGTCATCGGATTTCGATCTTTGTCCTAATTTATAAGAGATAATTTAAACTTACTTAATGTAAGTGCTTATTTTCGTGAAAGTTACCAATATATTGTGAAATTTGAAGGGCCACGTACCTAATATCCAATCCAACACCAATCCTTTAGGCAATGTCAATTCAACGGGATCTAAATCGATCCTAAAAACATAATTGAATCCCATCCGATGCAAAAGATCGGAACTCGGCTTTGCCTTCTGACCCCGAATAAATAAGTCGCGAACGGGGCAAAAGGAGGCATACGAGAAAAAATGGCCAACACGCATTTTCTGCATGTTATCGCCGGATATATTTCAAATTATGGAGTTAAATTTTAGGCTCACCGAAAGTGCAACTAAATGAGGTCAGCACTATACCTTGTGCCAAAACGAGTGAGCAGCCGAAGTGTCCCCAGCAGTTCAGTAATTCAATATGTGTGTTGTTATTTTTCACCGTCATTAAGGACAATTTATTCTCACGACAGGTAAATCACAAATATCAACTGGTGACCGTTTGATGGTCGGCACATTCAGAAGCTCAGTGAGCATCGACATATTTCTAGGCCCAGCAATTTTCTAGCACTATGCATTTTGTCACAATAGTGCCTCTGAGGCACAGTGGATGTAGCAAAATGAGCACTTGGGGCAAGACGGTCACAACGTGGTCCGTTTAGTCGGAACGCAAGTTCGATAGGGCGAGGATGTTTGAGTTAAAGCCGGCCACTGCAATCATATTTTTAGCCGTGGTCAACGATATCAAAACGCGTGGGATGATAACTGAGGACTAAATGTCTAATGTGCAGATAAAAATAAACGTTTTATGTTTATTGTTTGCCATTTCCAACAGCACATTTTATTCGAAATAATTATTTGATTTTCAAAATGAAAACCCAGATAAAAAGACGCTTAAAATCATGGGTAACCTGCCATCCAGTTCATTTTGTTCGATATGGTGCTCCGTTTTGCCCCAAACATGGGGCAAATTGGGCAAAAAACATTGCCTGATATTTCTTAACGTCATATCATTGCATGAATTATCACCGTGTCATGTTTCCTACCAGAGATGGACAATTGAACAGCCTTCAAAATTATTGAGTTGCGGGTTTTCTAGGATAAATAATCAACACTCTATATCCTCAAAACGGTAACAGTGTCCGTTTTACCCCTTTTCCCCTACATCACCTTTCCACGTTTTTAAATAAATAAACTAATGATAAATCATAATTCCTTGCATTGCACGGATTCTTAAATCTAGTTACCAATTTGCCAAATGGAGGCGAAGTTAGGCTTGTTCCACAAGCGGCATTAAGGAGGCCGTTCCCAGAGCGGCGGTGCTCTAACACGCAGCTGCGGCTCTGGAGGGCCTGACCTCGCGGGGTTTCTCTCATCGAAGAGGCCGGCTCTTGGTGGGGTCCACCCTCCGATTATATCAGGTGAGCCGCCGTTTTGGGGCCGAGCGGTACCGGCCCGCCCTGTGCTCGCGGCTGACGCAGCAGCGGCACCAGTGACGTCATGGCAGAACCAGTGACGTCACTGAGGCACCTGACACATCACTATGGGGTACACCGGCGCTGTAGAGCGGAATTCGCACGGGGATGAACGACACCATAGGGTGTTTGTGTCGCTTGTTAATGCTAAAATAAAAAAAATAAAATTAATTTGCATGGTTGGCAAAGTTGCTGTTCCTGGTACACATTTTGTACTCCTTTTGTAGTCTTTTGAATTTTTGCGCGCTCTGCAAAGGGAAATATAAATATAATCAAATCGAATATGATAAATACAAATATTTCATTCAATTCATCCAACTGGATGATGCTCTGGAGACCTAAAGCCCAGAATACAAAAGAGTACAACTACAAAATGCATACCAGCAAACATCAACTTTGCCAACCATGTTCCTATGTGTGCTCCTTTCCCCCTCCTCGTTTTTCAAGTTCTTTGGTTGTTAA
>JARFNZ010133625.1:0-11043 GCA_031763405.1 Balanus nubilus
ACGGGGGACGGGGGACGGGGGACGGGGGACGGGGGACGGGGGACGGGGGACGGGGGACGGGGGACGGGGGACGGGTGGGGGACAGACCGGACGGAGGAGGACGGGGGACGGGGGACGGGGGACGGGTGGAGAGAGAAAGGGACGGGCAGATGGCGCCATTTGGTTCTAATGTGGCTGCTCACAGCCTTCGGGTGGAGCGGAGACCAGAGCCGTATAGTAGCGGAAACCGGGGCCCCGTATAGTAGCGGAGACTGGAAGGAGACGCCGCTCCCAGCCAGGAATTCCAATGTGCGAGGCAGTTCGACTGATTACAGGCATGCAGTGGCTTTGGGGAAATTCGGTGAACGAAAGCGGCACTCTGGTTAGTGCTAGTTACTACACAACTCAGAAAGGCACCAGTCCAAGAACGTCTATACGCGGTCTTAGCTCTAAACTAAACTAAAGCTCGGAGGCAAGCGAAGCTGCTCAAATCAACGCCGGGTAACTCAAGGATGTTTGTGAATAATGCAAGAGCTCCAAGTTCTCGACAAACTTCGAATAACAAATCACTGTAGAACTCCACGTCCTGGGGCTCATGACCATTATCAGCACCGCTGTCTCGTGGGGATCTCCCGGCCGCGTGAGCCGTCACGATCCACCCCAGAGAGATGGCGAGTGAGAAGCCACCTTCCTCGACAGGCGCCAACGACGCCGGCACAAGTTCCCCCATTCATCTCCGTTGAAACGGGCCAGTAAATTTCATCCGCGTGTTTTAATGCGCCGCAAGGCGCGCTTATTTGTCTTGATATAACGAGCGTAAATCAAAACCCAGCGCCATAACTTTTTCGCCAAACCGCTGTGACCACCATTTTATTGGAGTCTCTCAAGGGACCACGTCTTGGACGTTATGAGAGCCATTTAAAGTAAGCCAAGTTGATATCCATCAAGATTTATTTCCCCATAAATCCGGACAGTTCTCATTTCAAGACAAATTCCATAGCAATGTTATTAAATCAGATCGCGGAGCCAAACACGAGCGCCGCACTCGGCCGGCCACCGCGGCGACCCACTCACTGCGTGCGCGGCCACAGCGAGCCGGCTCCAAATTAAATGAGCGCCGAAAGTTTCCCCTTTTAATATGGCGCTGACCACGCCTCGAGAGCCAAGTTCGGCCGTTATAAACTGGCGCAGAATGCAATTTCGGCGCCGTTTTAGCCACGTGCCCAGCGTCGTTCTGCCAGTTATGTTTGTTTTCGTATTTCATAGCATGCCGTTTGGGGCCGGCGGCCGGCGGTGGCGGCGTCTTATGAGAACCGGCGGCCACAGACAGCACAGGGCACGAGCCGAGATGTGCAGTCGCCAGGGCCGGGCGGGACGACAGGCGCACCAGACGACTCTATCGTACCCCTGGACACCAGAACACCGCCGCTCCTGGTCACGGTCAGACGGAACCCACGGTGGAGTGACCGGGTCATAGAGAGACAGAGCCCACGGTGGAGTGACCGGGTCATAGAGAGACGGAGCCCACGGTGGAGCGACCGGGTCATAGAGAGACAGAGCCCATGGTAGAATGACCGGAGTCACACAGAGACGGAGCGCGCGGTGGCGCGGCGTTCCGTAATCCAGTAGTTAACGCATCGTATCGGTAACATGAAGACCAAATATAGTTAATTACACAATAGTGATCGAAAATTGGAAACGATCTCAACAGTAACCACGCCCAAGGAATAACAGGTAACTACATTATCACAAAACAACTAACATCAGAAACTAGAATAAATGGACTCATTCAAGGTATCATCGTCATCGTCAATACGTTAGTTGGTCAGATGATACCAGCGGAAGGCGATACCGAGTCACCACGACAGGGTAACACCCAGCACCCACCGGCGACACCCAGCCTCCCACCGGCGACACCCAGCCTCCCACCGGCGACACCCAACACCCCGCCACCCTTCGGGTACATGGGAGAGATTGACAGATCCAGTGCAAAAAGCACACACGTGCATATTTCGTGGCCCTGGTTCTAAATCAATAATGTATCTAAATATAAAAATATTGAACAACATAAACATAAAGTAACAACATAAACATAAAGTAACAACATAAACATCATAACTAAACATTTGTGAGTCTCTGCTGCCGTCAGAATACTGATCAGTACAGCTGACCAGCTGACCGTCCCCCTATCCCGCCGGGGCACCAGTCACCAGTCAGCAGTAATCAGGACATGGACGGACGACACGGCTGGATTTCAGCAACAACTCTTGGAAACAATTTGTTATAGCCCGTATCACTGAATACTTAGCATAATCAGATGAAATGATGGTAAAGCCGACAAATGTCAAAACGAAAGTTGCATTCCTGACATACAAGAAGGAAACGACACGTGATTTTTCAACTTAGGTAGCATTATTCCAGGTGCGAATACCGTTAATTTCAAGTACCAAAAATACAGAACATTAATGGAAACGTAAGAACAACGAAAAGCAAATATGCACTGCCAAATTGAAACGGCTTTTAAGAACATCAAGTCGTGTTTGGCTTAAATTTTCGTCTCTACACCTTTTTAGGTCCGATTCAAAAAGTTAAACAGCTATTTAAAAAAAGATGAAATCCAATTTAAAAAACGTACTTTATAGAGCTCAGTGCCTGAGCGAGGAACACAGTTATACAAATTAATAAACGAAATACCATGACCTTTTCCTCGAAGATATTTGAACAAATCAAAGTTACCAAAAAACGTTATTCTTCTGTAACTTCGGTCCGGCCACAGGCCTTTATCAAATAGTGAAAATTTCAAACAATTGTTGAAATGTTCACTGTTTGATAAAGGCCTGTGGCTGAAATATTACAGAATAATAACGTTTTTTGGCAACTTTGATTTGTTCAAATATCTTCAAGGAAAAGGTCATGGTATTTCGTTTAGTAATGTAAAAATGCTTAAGCCCATTTTAAATATGATGAGTCAAATTTAAAAGAGATAAACTCAAAATGAAAAAAGATAAAGCGCAACTTTAACCAATGAGTTCTTCCGATACCTGTTTAATGAGCTTGAATAAGGGCATGTCAATAAAAGACCCGAGTGTCTGAATCGGAACTTTGAGCGTATATTCATCAAAACTCCATTTCCCATTAAGCAACAGATTGCTATCCGCGATTTCTTTTTTTCTGTTATGGCGGTATAACAGTGTGATGATAAAAAGATGCGTGTTCCACAATCAATCAATAGCCGTACGTTGTCCTGTTTTGTATTGTTTTGTCAGAGCACTGTAAGTCTAAAATGGTCCGCGTCTTCATTAGTCAGCTTCAGACCTCTGGCCAGGTCGGCCGATGCCATACAGCAAGCATAGTGAATTTGTATATGGTTGAAGGTGTTGGGACAGATCAGTGGGGTGATAGCGGAGATGGTGTGATCAAGGAACTGGAGGCTAACATAAGTGGTATTAATCTTCAAACAAGTAAGATTCGTCTTCAAACGAAACATCCAAGTCATCGACGGTATATCGCTGGTCTGACATTTCAGAATAGCAATGTAAGTAGGTAGGTACGTGCACTGAACTGGATATCGAAATTCTCAACAGACAAAACGAACTTTTGTACTACGACAATGGATTTGTTTTCACACGTTCGCTCCACATGCCACATGTTAAACGACCCGCCGTTGTAAAATGCAGTTGATCTTTCTTTCTTTTTAAATAGTTTATCTTTTTAAATCGGACTAAACAAATTTAAATTGTGCTTTATCTTTTTTAAATCGGACCTAAAAAAGTGTAGATGCCTCTAGCAGCAAACTAAAATAATGCTATAGCAGAATCCTAGCTTGTGGCCAAGATCTGCAGTGTGGGCTTTGGGAAGGAGGGATATTCCGTGATGATGATGATGATGATAATTTGTGTTTTAGGGCGCCGCAACAGGACATCCGTAATTCTGGGCACTCATACCTTTGCGCTGGAAACCACCTAGTTCCACTGGCGTGAATTATTACTGTATCGCAGAATGGGGTATTGTATAAGTATCGAACTTTATTCGAAAAGAAGTCAACGCTGAGACAGGAAAACGTGCTAGACTTGCAAATAAAAAATGTTGAATGTTGGACAATGGCTATGAAGGAGAAAATGTTAACCATTAAATGTTAATGTAATTGCATGTCCAGATGACAATAACCGACCACAAATAACCGACCACAAGCACGTTTCAGGTTTACCGCATCGCTCAATCGCTATTCGGCATGTTGCAGCTGCGATCACAACTGACCGGCTCCGTGTACACGACAGGACCAAGGGGAAACGGCCAGAGCCAGCCAGACCCACCCGGGGACCAGGGAGGACCAGCCAGACCCACCCGGGGACCAAGGAGGACTGACCAGAGCCAGCCGGGGACCAAGGACCGGCCAGAGCCAGCACCCATCGGCGACACCCGGCACCGACACCCGGGGCCGGTCATGCCGACACCAGAGGCAGCAGCCAGCCAGACGGCCAAGGAATGCGAACCAAGCGGCAGTGGCAATCACAGACGGCCGGCCAGGTCCGACCGGCACGGCCGCCTCGGATGGCAGCTCTATAAACAGATGATGCCAGCGGAAGGCGATACCGCGACACCAAGTCACCACGACAGGGCGACACCCAGCACCCACCGGCGACACCCAGACTCCCACCGGCGTCACCCAGACTCCCACCGGCGTCACCCAGACTCCCACCGGCGACACCCAGCCTCCCACCGGCGACACCCAGCGCCCTGCAGGCTGCGACAGCCATTACTGCTCCGTGCCAAGCCGCCTGTGAGGAGCGCAGGTCGCTTGTGAGGAGTGCAGGCCGCCTGTGAGGAGCGCAGGCCACCCCGCCGGAGCCGAGGCTGCAAGGATGCCCGAGCCGCAAGCGTTCCAAAGGATACGCCTGAAGCCCTGTGATGCAGTTTAATACGCCTAAAGCACTGTACAACGTCTCGTTATTTTTGGTAAGTTTCTACTTTGGGAAGACAACATAGATAGATGACCAGGGATTTTTTTTTCAGATTTACACAGCTTTGTGGGTCCGTTTTGTGTTGGGCCTGGAGGGGAGATTTTATCACCTCTCATGTTTTTTTTGTTTTGTTTTTTTTTTTGGTGGGAGGGGGGGCTGCAGGCGAGATTTTATTCCTCTCGTTTTGTTTAGGGCCTGCTGGGGAGATTTTATCCTCGTTCTGTTTGGGGATTGCAGGATATATTTTAGCCCTTCTCGGTGTAGTTGGGGTCTGCAGGTAAACGTAACGTAAAGCAAGCGTTAATACTCAATTGACTTTTGCTTTCATTGCACCGTAATTTACCAAATTAATATTATAACCACACCTTCAGCGTTGTTTCGATGCCTGCTTGTGTTTGTAGTTGTTTATGGCCTGCTCAATTTTGCAGACCTTACGTTTTGTCTACGTTTGCTCTACGTTACGTTTACTTTTCGGTCAGTGAGTACCGGGCCTAAGCAGATCACAGATACGCTCATTACTTTCACATTTTAAGTGAACGTCTTGACTTCTTCTCCGAAGTTGAAAGTCTGTCTTTTACATGGAATTAGTCATGTTAGCGATAAACACTGTGCACGACATTGCATACAATTTATTTTTGGGGTTTCGGGTCGCCCGAACTGCGCGGTAATCAGCGCTTGCTGAGATGTGTTCTCACATAATTAACACTTGCCAGTGTTGGACAAAACTATTGCGTCTCCGTGTAGGGGGTTGGGGCACCCCCCCCCCCCCCCTGCCATATCGCCCCTAATTGAGCTAGAGCTTCGCGGTAAAAACGAGCGTTTTGCTTGTGACGAGATGAAGCCGAGAGTACCCGAATTTTAGGTCCTGGGTCACTTGGTGACCTCTGAGGTCAGGTCAATAACCCAAAATCAGCGAATTCCGTTTTTGCTGATAGGATGACTTATAATCAAGCTAGCCCCCCGCTCTTAAGGCCAAGACGTTTCTTTTGGTCAGTAGAATGTGTTTTGATACATCCCGGGTCTCAGTTGAGCTTTATTTCTAGTCAAGGGTCAAAAGTCAAACTAGGTCATCTGAGGTCAGTGACTTAGCTTGTTCTGTAATATATCATGACCTCGTTTTAGTCCGTATTTGTGTAAAATGAACGTGAAATTCGAAATCAGCACATAAAAACACCCTATAAAGCCCTGGAAATCAAAGAAGGACACCCGAGGTCATCAGAGGTCAGCGACCTCGGTTGACCTTTGGGGGAATCGTGACCTCGTTGGGAACCATGGAGGCCACATGGTAACACCTGTTTGTGTGCTCCTGAACATCAAAAATCAAGAAACGTGCGAGTTATAGGCATCGATATGCCATAGAACGTCATTTGCGCTTGACATGACCTTGAGAAAAAGGTCACAGGTCACAGGTCATTGGGGTCAGGGTTTCGAAATTTGTAGGGTGCGTGTAAAATGTATGAGTACTAGGATACCAAAAAATTTCGTCGCGATCCGCCGTTTTTTTTACGCGATGTAAGCATCCCCGAAAAACCGAGGGTGGTGGTGGCAACCACCCACCTCCCTACACTGGCGAACGTTAAACGTATAATAAATGAATACCCGTAAAAAAGGCGAACTGATTTGCAGTTCACCCCGCAAATACCCACAAACAGCATACCTTATTCATTTCTATGCATAACATGCCACACAAGAACTGAAAACTCATTCCATCTGATACTGAACCCGCATTCCAGTTTTACAGGCTGCGGCTCCTTTGAAAACGTTCCACAGACATGCACGTGGATTTTATCTAACCCGAAAATACATGCAAAACGGCATTTTCGGTCATAATGTATCGATGTGATTGAAGAGACTGAGAACATTTTGCGGGAGTGATAGATGTCTTGTACGACGTGTTGTTCGACGAAAAATGATAGGCTTGGACCACCCCCTTGGACCACCTGGCTTCCAACTCCTGTCCTAAAAATGTTCTTCATTAGCATAATTCATAAATCAATATCTTTGCCCTGGCGGTATTCGATTCAACTTTGAAGACCGACCAGCACTTAGTCCGTGTCAACATACTGAGCAAGCGCTATCTATTGATCTACATAAATGAATGGAGCAATCATTTGAAGTGTGCATAACCTATTAAGAATGTGGTTTATTAATAGTATAAACCATTCTGCCATTCTGATATTGATTCTTCAATCATTCATTACAATTAAAATTGCAGACACTGCATGCACGATTTCCCTAATGTAGCATTTCACATTCTAACCCTCCCCGGTGAAGGGGAGGGACCGACGGGGTGGTTGCCACCCTCCCCTCGATTTTTTTATAACTCGCATAAAAAAACGGCAAATAGCGACGGAACTATCGGTACCCTAGTATTGATAAATTTTACATCTACCGTAAAAATTTCGAAACCCTGAACCCGATGACCCGTGATCTGCAACCTTTTCTCAGGTCATGTCAAGCGCAAATGGCGTTCCATGGCATATCGATACTTTTAACTCGCACGCTTCCTGATTTTTGATGTTCAGGAGTACGTAATCAGGTGCTACCATATGACCTCCTTGGTTTCCAATGAGGTCATGACCCCCAAAGGTCAACTGAGGTCACTGACCTCTAAAGACCTCGGATATTTGTTTAATTTACTGAGCTTCCTGAAGTATCTTCATGCACTGATTTCGAATGAGTCACATTCATTTTACACAAATACGGGTTCAAGTGAGGTCATGATCCATTACAGGTCAAGGGAGTACACTGACCTCAGATGACCTAAGTTGACCGTTGACCTTAGACTAGGAACAAAGGTCAACTAAATTCTTGAATGTATGAAAACGCGTTCCACTGACCAATAGAAACGTCTAGGTCTTTAGAGCAAGACTCTGTCTTGATTAGAATTAATTCCATCAGCAAAAAAAAAGTGATTTTGGGTCACTGACTTGACCTGAGAGGTCACAAAATCGGGTTACATCAACCCCACCCACCCCCTACACGGAGACGCCTCGGTTTTGCCCTGCACAGGCGGTGGCGAGGGTTGAATGATCAAACATGCCATACGAAACATAAATACTTTTAGGCTTCAACGTATACTCATTAGGATCGTCTCATCATCGTCTACATCGTTTCAATACGAATCGCAAAAAGATAACAGAACTTGATAATTTCACAGATATGTGACTTAAGTACCTATAATTTCCAAAATAACCTTGACTCATGACTTATGATTATGCCTCCTCTCCCGGCAAACGCACTTTGAAAGACAGCAATACATGCTACAATCACGACAAATACAAGAAGGAAGTTGACGGATATTTACATTCAATTCAGAGTATTACATACAATCAATTCAATATAATTATCATAGATCTTCCTAAGCGACAGGCTAGAATGCCTTTCGGAAAGGGTATGAGTTGACCGTTTTTAGACACACAATTAAATGGCGCAAAGGTCAGGGCACGGTCACTTAAACCAGATATGGGCTACAACAAACCACCAAATTGAGGGAAAATGTAACATTTACATGCTAACGAAAATCTGGTTTGATAACGAAATGTCCCATTTTTTTACGAACATATCGGTAGAGAAGATATATCATTCGATGGCAAAAAAGAACTCTTATCTTTGAAATGCCGGGAAATAGCCATTATTCACCTCCAAATACGTAGACGCCGTTCGTCTATTCAGGCGGCGAAATTAATTGGACTTGGGATTTACGATCATTCTCATTTGCTACGGAACAACGAATAAGGACATTGTTTTACGAAAATTAAAGAACATAAGTTCATAACCCACAGTCACTGAAGCATTTAAGCCATTTCATAGTTATTAACAGCCCAGAAGCCGCTTGCAAAGAACGTTTCGACAGCAATCACCATCATAACTCCACCATTCCATTTTGTGACAAGTATCTGTCCTATATAACGTTAACAAATGCGGCGGTGCTAAATGTCACTTTCGCCAAGTCGGCGGCAGTTACCACAAAATTCAGTGGCGTGGCTAGATCGTATTCGGGCCGTCGCCACTCATTCTGCCCGCACCAACGTTCGGAATATGAGCTTCCACCGACTCATTGCCACGCCTGTGATGGCACCGTCGGCAGCCGAGAGCTGCGGACTAGTTATTAGGGCTGCCGCAGCTCAATAATAGAATCCGGGCCGGATGGTGGGGAGCGCGGGTCCCGCGGCCGCCGCTCCAGTCGGAGGCAGCAGCGGGGACGCTCGAGCTGACAATAATGGGGGAGACGGGCCGAAACAGCTGGCGCCCGCCGACGGTTCCAAGGTCACGTGACATCCCGACCCCATCACATGGCGACACAAATAAAAACACACCGTCACGGGGTTGTCAATGGGAGTCGGCGCCGTCGAAGGACATCGGTTGAACAATCTGTCATCTCGCTCTAGATGTAGTTCTGTCCGCGCTCCCACCCCACCCACCGCGCCGCGTCGCCGTCGCCAATACTTTGCTCAGAATCGAGCTGCGAAACTGCCGCGCCAACCATCACCAACAGCCACCACGCCACCACCCTCGCTGCCCGCCCCACACCAACCTCCACTCCCAACCCACTGCAACATACCCTCCCACACCTCTCCTGCCCCTGTGTCTGTACTCACGGCAGTTGTTACGTCTCGTGTCGCCTGCGCGTCGCCCCGTCACACCCGCCTCCGCGTGCCCCGCCTGCGTCTCCGGCCGCCGCGGCACACACTCGCTCCTTTTGTCCGCCGGCTGGCCGGCCGCGTCGATCATGGCCGCCCGTTCACCGGCGCCCCGGAACGTCGCAGAGGCGCCGCCAGGCGACCGAGCCCGGGGAGACGGCCGGTGCGAAACGGCGCGGCGGACCAGCGCAAAGGCGGCGACAGGACAGACAGACGTCTTTTTTTCGGAGCGTTTCCAGTAATGGCCGCGGAAACAAGATTCGTTTAGAATAGAACTAATCAATGCTGAAGCGTGAGGGATATTTCCAGTGAGATTTGAAAGGAGCTGCACATAACGAGATAAACTAATGTCGCAGGTGATACGCACGCACGATGATATATAAGCGGTTAATCTGATACTTGAAAGACGTTGTTGTCTTTAGGTAGGGTAGAGCGGGGCAAAGTAGGGGAAGGTGCCCATATTGCGCCACCCTTAGGGAAACGGGCTGCTGCTAAGAAACAAAAGGGATACAGAGTCAAAGGCAGGGCCTATTTTAAGAAAATTTCACTGGGGGGGGGGGGCAAATTGGATAACCGTGCATTCTTAACAAAGGCAAAACACAAACCATGAGCAAACCAAGCAAATAATTGATCCGCGATTTTATACATGCTTGAGGAGTGCATCCCTTATACCAATATACAAGTGATAGAGGACACTTCAATCTATTAGCTGGTGCCAAAGTTATCCTCCTGAGACGTAAGGTTTTTAAAAAAGTAAAGCATCAAAAAGGGCCGACTAAACACAATTTGAATAGGGAGCGTTTGACGAAACATACCCGTGCTGTAACGGTATTCGCTGCCTGCTCCAGACGGATCTACCTAGCAGGGGTGTATTGTACCTAAATTTTTTGTGGTTGCGTAAGCACCCACAATCCTGATTTGAGCACCCACGATGCTAGCTGAGCACTCACAATAAAAACCACGACTACTTGCCACGACTAAGCCCCTCCCGGAAGGGCCACCGGGCGCTGTTGACCGTTCAGCGCCCTTCTGACCGCCCAGCGCCCTCCTGATCTGCTTAACGGCCTTTTTGACCGTCTAGTACCCTTCTGACCGCACAGAGACCTTCTGAACGCCAAGCGCCCTCCTGTTTGCCCAGCGCCCTCCTGATCACCCAACGCCGTTCTAGCCACCCAGCACGGTTCGTCGGAAGGGTTCGGAAGGGCCAAACTAAGGGAGATACACCATTCGAAAGCTGAGCTCATGCTGAGTCCAGCCCTGCAAATTTTTTAACAATCCATCGACGGCCTTTTTTAAAAATTGACATTTTGTCAAAAATATCATTCTTTTCAATTTGCCAGGGCTGTCGCGTAAATTATGGCGTAAATGCTGACAAATGTCATCTTCACCGATTCGTCATGCTCTGCGCTACAATCTCTCACAGAATGCAAAACCGTGAGATAGTTTGTTTGGTTGCACGG
>JARFNZ010133636.1:0-19379 GCA_031763405.1 Balanus nubilus
AAGCCCACCCAACTGAATACGAAACTTCACCCCTGGTCGCTGGTGTAGGAAGCCGATATTCAACGTTTTTTTTTGTTGACAATTTTGCATCGAATGATGTCAGTATCATTTTTATACCTATGTCACATGCTACAAGGGTTGAAAGAAAAAGTGTCAGTGCCATGGCGGCCTTAGAACAGAAGTTAGAAGCAAAACATCCCGTGACATTACGGAAATTCTGCCGTTATTTTCCATTGTTGATTTACTTCTATGTTGGGTCCATGGCGACGACGTCTGTGGCATCATAGCAATGACAGTATTTGGAGTAATTACATCAAGATGGTTTTGTATATAGTTTTTGTTGCATACGAGTGGTCTTATTCAATGGTTCCCATCATTGTTTAAGTATGCATTTTTTTCGTGTTTCGGATGACATAAAATGCAGATGGAGATCTGCCGCTTTGGGAATATCGATTATACACCCAATGGCGCCAAAAACTGTGTGAGCTCCCTAACTTTTCGATTTTTTTTCTCCAAATGAATCGGTCCAACTTCCGTAGCCCGTAAGTCACCTTAGCACTGCTCCCCCCGTCATCTAACGTCATGCCCGGCGTGTTCTGCAGCGTCCCAGAGCAGCAGTGTGAGCGGCGTGAGCAGCACCAGCACGGGCCGCACCATCCAGACGGCGGCCAGCGTGGACGCCGCGCGCACCAGCCTGTTCGGCAGGCAGGGCTCAGTCACCCACGGCGACAAGGATGACACCGAGGACACCATGACCAATCTGAGGAAGACCTTCGCCGGCATCTTCGGCGATATGTAATAGGTGCTGCCGGCAGCCATGCGCAGAAGGAAATGGAAAATGACTAGGGGCTTGACGATTTCGAAAGTTTTCAGATTCATGTTGTGAAAAGCAGCTTCCAGTTGCAGAACGTAACAATTAGGTAATGTGTTTGCTCACTATATTGGAGATGGCAATGCTTTTCGACACAATAGGCCAAATAATATAAAGATAAGTTATTTTGCTAGGTCATGCCTGTAAGCAACGTTTATCACCCTTTAAGTTGGTGTACGCCCCATGAGTACCTACTTGTTTGCCCAGATAGAGCCATTTGGACCAGTATTTATTTGAAGCAGGCCGTACCCACCCCTGAATTATTTTCATAATCTCTTCGGGGTTATCATTAATCTTTAAAAATAATTTTCATGTTCAGGTTCTAGCTTTGTTTTTCAACAGAAATAGGGATTTGTTTTCGTAGAATGCACCATACATATCAAACCATAAAATCCACACTGACCGACATATAATTTTGGCTGACATTTTCAAACCCATAGCATTCTCTTTGAGAGCAGGTTCTCCTGCCGGAGGTACTCTAGCGGATCCAAGGCAAGGGCTTTAGTCCCCCCCCCCGAAATCGTCTGAAATCGACGAAATTTGACATTTTCTAATTTGGAAGGAAATCTAAAAAAGCTTTCTAAGGCATGTTTGTTTTAAACTGTCTTATAAGGCACAAGGAAGCCAAATCCGATGAGTTTTTCAAATTTGGTGAAACTTTTTGAAATTCAGCCCCTCCAAACCACCTGCAGCCCTCGTTCTAGATCCGCCAGTGAGGAGGTGCAGATGCTTACAGCAATATTTTATTGTATACGTTATATACCTATATTGATCAAACCAGATATACCACTAGCGGATCCCGAGAGGAAGCAACCGGGCCATGGCTCCCGAAAACGGCCAAATGGCCACAAAATTGTCACGTTTGTCGTTTCCCGATATTAAATAAAAACTAAGCAACTTTTATTGAGGAAAGTTTGTGTTATATCAAATATCAATGCAAATATCAATAAGTGAAACCCGATGAGATTTCAGAATTTTGCGAAGCTTTTTATGGAATTGGCACCCCAAACCGCCCGAAATTGCCTTTCTGAAAGTGCGAGACCTCCAGTGTATGCCGTTACATAGGTATCTCTTTCCCCTGTACTGCTTTTCGCGACATTGATTTTAAAGTTTTCGAAATCGCAGGTACTTTTCGTCACCTTTACCCCTGGCAGCAGGGGCAGTTGGAAACGAGCCGGTACCTCATTGGGTTCTGCCTTATTTTTCTACCACAGTATTCTGACCGATTATATTTGATTCCGTGGAAGATGGAAATGTGTTACCAACTGAGACAGAGCGTCATGAGCGGAGAGGCAGTGTATCGGACAGAACCGGAGGGCAGCGCGAGTTGGTTAGAAGGAACGTCACGAATCTCTGTCGTATGTTTGTATGATGGTCGCTGGCAGGCTGATGCTACAGGGACGGTCTGTGGTAATGACGGTCCGTTGAGGCAGACATGAAGAGATCTACGAGACGAATGTTCCGAATGATCTCGCAGCCGTCGATAAATATTCGAAAGAATCGATGCTCGAGTTTATACTAAGCTTATAATCCGTTCAAGACCGCGCATATGGACGCATCATTTCTGAAATACATCGAAGCATCGAGCTTATGCTATTCTTATAATCCGTTCAAAACCGCTCATATGGACACATCATTTCTAAAATGTTAACGACCTTCGGCGTTCCAAGCGATACTGTCTCCTGTTGGACTTCCCCGTCCGTCACCTGGTCACTGTTCATCACCTCAGCGTTCGAAAACCAAAACCAACCAAATTTGCCCAAAATTAATGTCAGCTAATCCGAAGAACGTTAGCATACCTGTTTAGCCTTACCTGGTGTTGCTATACTGCCATTCGCCTTCCCAGGCTACGGATAATTTCAATAGGAAAACACATTGCTTAAAACCCTGGACTATTGGCAACTATGAAAAAGATCTTCTTTCAGAGTTAATCAAGAGCGCAATTGGAGGGATGACACACTTGCTAGCTCCCGTCTAGTTTCACATATCGGAGTGGAGTCGAAGGATTCGAATCATTGTTATTCATTGTGCAATAAGTCTAGTCAACTTGACGTTCTGATACAGCTCCCTAGAACTCGGTGATCGAAACGAGGGGAGATGTATGGTGAAAGTTAGAGGCAGGAGGCATGTGGAAGTAATTTTCAAGAAATCTGTACCGGATCAGGAAGGGCCTGTTGACCAGGCAAATCAGAGTGGTTCACTGCTAGTCATTTGGTTGAATCACTTGGCCCCTTTCATCATACCGCTAAATGTTATTACGGCCCCTGAAATTAATATAAAAAGCCGCATCGGTGTTCATCTAACGTCTGCGACGACTAACCAACATTCCAGTGCCACTCGCCGTCTCAGCCGACATGGGCCCGTATAGTAGCATTCCACTGTGGTTTAGGGATAGGATCTCGTCACAAATGTTGAGTCTCGTGCTTGTTTCTGTGCATATTCGATCTCCGGGAGTATGGAACCCGCGGGAGCCGCGGCGCTGGCTCGCCGCAGGCCTTTTGTTGACGTGACATAGCTTTACAGTGCCGTTTGCGCATGCTTTGTACGTGCGTAGTTGCTAGGTCCGCCCCTCTGCCACGCGAGGCCTCCGTAACCGGCCACATTACTCGCCTGTTGGTTGTCCTGTGTCTTTCCTCGCGTTGGTGACTCAAGACCGCCCAGAGCCAGTCTAGTGTCATCACAAAAAAGCTCCGACGAATCGGGAGCTCTGACGCAGCGCAGGAGCTCGTCCCTAACCGCCTCCCTGTATGTCGTCTGTATAACTCTCTGGCCCGAGGGCCTTTCTGAATGTCGATCGCTCTCCTCTCTCCTTCCCGACCCCTCAATCTTCCCGTCTCTCCCTCTCTCTGTGCGTGTTACCCCGGGCGCGATCTGAAATATAGTACATGTGGTGGGCACCTGGTTTTCTCTCACGGTGTATTGTCGACTTAAATGAAAGTGGGAATGGCTCGACTGAACGGCGGCGGTGGACGCGCTTCTGGCTCGCGCTCCTCAGCGCAGAAAACCACCCTACGGGCCAACATCCAGCACACAACACGCAGCCGCACACCCTCACCAAGCACCCACACAAGCACACACAAAGACGCGTCACAATTCCACACATCGGCCGACAACAGACATATAAAAATACCGCCGTACGCCGGACATCGCGCGTCGAAAGGACTGAATCGGGACTGCAAAAACCCTGCGAGCAACGCATCGCACGCAACGCGAGACACGCCGCGCGCGACGCCGGGCGACGGGACTGCAAAAACCCTGCGAGCAACGCATCGCACGCAACGCGAGACACACCGCGCGCGACGCCGGACGACGGGACAGGATGAGACGATCGCTGAGTATGTACAGATGTCTGACAGTCTCCTCGCGGGTCACTGGCTGTCCTGGACGCAGCGAGACGAGGCGAGACACTGACTGAGCGACGGCCGGTGGCTTGACTCCGCTCGGCTTGGCTCGACGAGGCTCGTCGCCCTCAGTCATCCGCCAGTCGTGTGAAGAGACGGCGCCATCGGCGGCGGCCAGCTCAGCCGGCCGGTGACACGGTCTTCAGTCGACACTCGGTCCTCGCGAGGTGCCTCAGTCATCGTCCGCCGCCTCCTCCTCCGCAGCCGCTTTGCCCACGATATCGTCCACATCGTCATCCCCCTCCAAACCCTCACCTGAGGACCGAGCAGAGATCAGTGACTTCAACGTGTCAACATCGGTGTCCATGAAAGGACATTAGGCTGTTAGTGCGGTTCACGATTTACTACATTACCTAGCGCCACAACAATTGCAACCGATAATTAAGACCATATTACCCAAAAAATGAGCTGCACAAAACAGCTACAGAGTTACCACTTACCCTATTTGTTGACCTAACAAAACTGATATCTGACAAAAATTTAAATCTGACAAATTTAACTTCACTTATTGTTCATTACAATTACCGTTCTAAGGTAGTTTTACACCAAATACGTTTTAGGAATGCTCCTTACCGTCGTCGTCCTCATCGTCGTCTTCTTCCTCGCCGTCAAGATCGTCCTCCCCTTCCACGACCACCACGTTTTCATCGACATCCTCGCTACAAACAGGATGTCAGGTTAACTTGGATGTTTTATGACACAGCTTAGAATGTCATTGGAGTTCCGGAAGGCAGACATGTGCCTCGATTCCAGA
This sequence comes from Balanus nubilus, assembly GCA_031763405.1. Lineage (NCBI taxonomy): Eukaryota > Metazoa > Arthropoda > Thecostraca > Balanomorpha > Balanidae > Balanus > Balanus nubilus. Next base: position 5,027 of record JARFNZ010133636.1, read on the forward strand.
CGCCTTAACATTTAAATATAGATTCTGACTACAAGAAAGGTGATACAACACTAATTTGTGTTGTAACTTCTAGTGTTTATATCCCCCCTTCGTGTCTGAGCCTGTTTGGCTAATTTTGATATACAAATACTTTGACCTTTGCCACAATCCACATTCAAAGGTAAAAACGCCTGAACATGTCTTTCTAAAGGTAAAGGTAGAGGGTTTAAGAAGTTTACAAAATAGCACCACAGTACTGCGTATGTAACTGTTACGTCTAGAATGAAGTAGCGAAAGCAGCTCTTTATGAAATTTGGTTATAATAGTTGTAGATTATGGCAAAAAGTATAAGTAACCACCACAGCACGGATGTCTTATGTTTATTGGTGTTTAGGCAGCGTCGACTTCTAGGTCATTTCGCGCCCATGCATGGATATCGTAACGACACGATCGGACGTCAAACTAGACACCGATGAACAAAACGTTGACAGTTTGAGCATAGGTAAAGTAGGCATGTAACGAGAAATGGTAGCACAACAAAATGAACAACTTAGTAACGAATTCATGAAAGGAACAATAATACCAATGACATCGTAAAAGGAATTGGCACAAAAAATACAATTACAATGGGTTATTTTCACTATGTCGCCAACATGACTCGACACTGACATCCGAAAACTCGGATCTCAAGAGCAATGTTCCGCAATATAAATAACTAATCAGCCTAATTCACTCAGGTTTCCATGTAGTATCATCCGGGTATTTTGTGCAAAGTTTTTGTGACTGAGCAATTCGGTTCATAAAATGAGTCAATGAAACACGAACAAAACAATATATAACAAAAACTTTAGTTTTTTCACACAACTTACAAAACAAAACACGCCGTCGGAAGCACCTCCGCAATGTTTTGAGTAATGGGGGGGGGGGGGGGGGGGGTGGCAGGCCAGGGGTTTGGGAGGGCCACCCAGGGGTTTGGGAGGGTTCTTGTGGGCCGGTCCCAACTCCCTGACATGGCTAATTTTAAAATCCTGCAAATCTGACAGCGGGCCTCAGAGTGAGCCTGGAGGACTCCGTTTCATAGACGAGGCGGCCCCAAGAAAAAGAAACGGAGCTTCTGCCCGACATCCAATAACAGTGCTACTGTGAACGACAAGCCGCTTGAGATCCAAATTTTCGGCGATAACTTTTAAACACACCATCTCCTATGCACGAAATTTTCGCAGCGACCTTTTAGTCCCTGAGCTAATTTCTATAAGTTTTTTTTAACGTCAAACGAAAATATAAGACACTTCACATTCACTCATAATGTTACACGAAATGTCAGCCCCGACAGAAGGAAAAAAAAAACGTCCGGCCACTATTTAGTCCCGCCCTCAACTCAGCCCGCCACCAGCGAATTGCCTGACATCCACCACTGCGACACACCTGACTGACAACTGCCGACTCAGTCTCACTAAACACTGCACTGAGGGCGGTTTACTGGTGGTAGCACGAAACGGGTCAAAAATGAGTTCTCGGGAATCACTATTGAAGCCATGCCACTACGTTCGAAAATTGTCACCAATATTCCAGGTACTCTCATAACCAAGGATTTTTTTTCTCGAGAAACCGCCTTGGGTAATCTAGGGGAGCCAGTTAATCACGTTACCATCCGCAGAGACGCGACCTCGGTTATAATAATACGTGATGAGTTGGTTTTTAAAAGGCACCTTCCGCACCGGGAGCAGTGTCTGCTACGGTGAAAACACACTAACGACGTGTCATAGCGCGGTTCCGATGGTTCACATTGAAATAATCCAGATCGACGTTCCCAAAAAACTCAAAGCATCCGTCAAAGTTTTTTGAAGTCTGTGTGGCCTGTTGCTGTTAAATCTGTCAATACTGTTAAATGATTTTGTATCCGTTCTACCATATTCGAAATAAAATGGGATATTACACCGACCGAACTAACAGCCCACTGCCAAAAACTGAACGATCCGATTGCGGCCAAAACTGCGAACTTTTAACTCGAACACCTCACCACAGGTCTCTCCTTTAGGTCCGCACACCCATTCTTATTTATTCATCGCTGTCATGCCTCGCATCGCTGACGCCATTATCCATTTACGGTGGAGCTCCCGACGATAGAATGGACTTCCTCCAGCCAATGTTCCGGCCTTACAATGGCATTAACGTCTCGCAGATGATTTCATCTCGACAAGAAGCACAAGCCCCATGACACCCCTTTCGAAAGGCATGTCATCAGCCGGCGGACGCCGATCAGCTGGCCAGTCAAAACCCCGGACTGGTCGTGCCCGATTGGTGTTGGGGTATAGCACTTACAGAAGTCGTGAAATGCAAGGCAGGAAATCTAACAGGGCTAAAGGTCATCAACTCCTCTGCCAGCGGTCTGGACTCGGCAGATGTTCTCAAGGCAACCCGACACGTTTACCGCGGAGCTTGAGCGTCTCGGGGCGAGTGTTGTCCACATTTGAACGGCGCCTGAATAAATAGAATGAGGTGAAGGAATGAGAAAGGAGATAAAATGACGATGTTGCGATGTTATGAAATTGGAAATGTAAGTTCAAATGGTAGCTTAACAAGCGCTCAGGAGAGGGGGGGGGGGGACAGATAATGCCCCCTCCTCTCTTGTTTTGCGTGGCCGTTTTTTAAGTACCTTCCTAGAATTAAAAAAAACACATTGTGTGAAAATTTTGATCTTGGGTCACCAGGTCAGGTCAAAGTAGGGAACATGTGAAAATGACCATCTTGCAAGTTTGTGGTCGTGCTGTGACCACATTTTTTTGCGGATTAGTTTCAAACTTTCAGAATTTCATAAGAAGACAAATACCTACAACTTGTATAGTTGTATATCTCGGATTTTCTCATCTCCGCACCTGAGGTCAGGTCAATTTCCTGGCTTCCCCATTATAAGTAATGGGGAAAATACAGATAATTTCGGAGGAAACGCGTCATATGTCTAATTCTTGCAGGACCACATAACCTTAGGCTGTTTCTGATGATCAAAGTGCAATGTTTGATCAGTGACGTCACCAAGGTCATCTCAGGTCACCCGAGGTCACTTACGTTTTTTGCCAATAACTATTGATAGAGAATAGCTATAAACGTGCGGAAGGCACCAATGTGTTCGTCTCCTCAAGGCGCATCGACTGATATGCAACATGACCTTTTCAGGTCAACACGTGACCTTGACCTGAGGTCAATTTTTTAAGTTGACCTGTCAAGGTCACCATGTATGTATATGTTTCGAAGCACCTTGACGAGAAACACGATGGTGCTAAAGTTATTGTCCTAGCTTTATTAGATCAAAAGTTATTCGCGATTTTTTCCCTAGAAAATGGTCATTGACCTTTGATGACATCTGCAGCCTAAACTATTGACCTGAGGTCAAATCTGAGAACAATGTTGCGATAGGGAATTTCAAGAGCTTTCGATAGCTTTTTTTATCTTCTTCCTAGCTATCTTAGTTTTCGAGCTAGAGCGAAAAATATGAAGGTCGGATTTTTAAGTCTTAATTCGAGAAAATCTTGCAAATTTGACATTTTACCTTACAAATATTGACCTAGAGTCATGAGAATTGCACAATAAAGACTTCCCCTACGTCCGCACCTATCCCCCAAATTTCGTTATTCTAGCGCTTATAGGAGCCGGGATCGAAGGGGGGGGGGGGGGCGCAGCAGATTCTGCCCCCCTCTCCCCCCCGCCAGGGCGCTGAATTCTGAGACCCCTCCAGAGCGCGTGTTGACCCTTTTTCTACGTATTCGAGGCCATTAGTTTTTAACGTTTTCATGAAAACATCCTGTATATTCTGGACTCAGGAGTCCAGAATATAAGTAGTTTGTGCCCAAAGTTTGCAATTCAACATGGTGTATGTTGTGGCACCAGGTCACGGGCGTTAGCCAGACCCGAACAGCTGAAGCCGAGCCGGGTGTAACTCACTAAAGAGATAATAATTATTGGACCCAACCGTATCAAACTGCAATCAGAATTCCAATGCTGCAGCATCCCTCCCCCCCCCCCCTCCGCATCACATCTAACCACACCCCGCTCAACCATTCCAACGCAGAAACGGGCCGACCAACGCAGATACGAGACGATGGTGCTTGCCGTTCCAGGACCATGAAATGCCCTAGCAGTCCCGCACCAATCTCTGCAGGGACAGCTGGTCAGACAGCGCCGGAGGCAAAAGCCAACCTGGGCGGAGCTTAGCTCTGATGTAATAGCGTAACTCAACCCTTTGACAATAGCCTCTATTCACCGAGTTAGTTCGTTGCGGGAGATTTAGCATTAAGAGTGAATGGAAAGTACCATATATTTTTGTTTCAACATTAAAAACCTAAATAATTCAAATTAGCCCATGATCTGAAACTTCCATTGCGATAATTTCGGTCATGGGAGTTGGTGCATTCAAAGGTCATCGCAGAAAATTAGGGTCTCAAGCGGCTTGTCGTTCACAGTAGTTAGTTCCCACTAATAACCACTAAATACGATCACTCACTCTTCCTCCTCCTCGACGCCGTTCTCGACCTCGATGTCGGGCACCAGGAAGTACTGCAGCGGGTTCGGCCACATGTCGTCCTTGATCACCTCAGCGATCTCGTCCTGCGACGGGTCCTCGTGGTCCTCGAACCACACGAAGAACGACTTGGTCTCCAGGCCGCGCTTCCGGCCCTGCTTCAGCTTTGCCATCCTGCTCCTGGCGTTCTCCACGAGGTTCATCTTGTCCTTCCACTCGATCTTGGTCGACTCAGAGCTGGGGTCTGTGGGCAGGCCACAGGAGGTGAGCAGGGCAAACAACAATTCACGTGATTGATGATTCAACTTGCAAATCAGGTAAGGTGAGGCCATGGATGTAAACAAAGCCTTTGAGCTTTTTCAGCACCAACATCAAAACATGCAAATAACACTAAATCCTGGGAACTATATGTCACCACAGCTTGTAAACACCTGTAGATGTGCCCACCAGATGCAGATGCCGGTTTTTCATATGCAAAATTGAGACAACAATCACTGCAGTGGCATTTAATTGTTTAACAACATTCACACCTCAAAACATCCACAATCCACATAACAGCACCATAAATAAATCAAAACAAACCTTACCTTTCTACCAGTGCAGTGTGCAAATTCAATTTATAACACATGATTTACCTGATGAGCCAAGGTGGAACTCCTTCTGTAGTACATCATTTTTGAAGTAGGGGTTGCTGGAGAAGTGAAACTTGATCCTGTATCCAGACTTGATGTCATCAAACTCTTCAACTTCCAGCTGCGTCATGTAGTGAAGGCATTCTTCTTCTTCTTCATCTAGTAATGCAGACACTTGGGGATGATTTACAAACTGAAAACCCTGGTCAAGGAATGCAACATTGATACTCATTCACCATCATAAACAATTTTGTTGCCAATATGTTTGATAAAGAGATAAAAACGGGGAAAAGGCATCAATGCATTTGTCTTGTCAAGGCACATCAGCTGAGTTACTTAAAACTAATTAGGTCACAGCAATTAAAAATAGTGCCAACAGCCTGGCAGCCATATCACTACTTTTCAAAAACTGTAGATTCAGTTTCTGATGCATTTTTAAATATGCATTTTCAAACAAAATAAATAATAGACAAAATTTGAAGTGAAGCATCCACTTGTACAATGAACTTGAACTTCAAAAAGTGATAGTGAATCCACCGATCTCAGTATTTTATGTTCCACACCAAAAAATACTCATCAGTCATCACTATGCTAACCTCAAATCAGCCAGGCACAGGTGATGCTTCCATGTCATTCCTTGCTCACAGCTCAGATCATGCTGCATCACAGGGATTCCAGAATCTTCCATATCTGGGTACAATCATGTTACAAGCATACTCATTTTTTGAAGATGTAAACCTATTTTTGGAAGGTCTCTTCCCAAAATAAAGGCTTTCCAAAAATTTAAGATTTGACCAGTTTCCCCAATTAGTTATGTCATAGAATGTCTTACATGCACCTAATACAATCATTCCTCTTTTATCCATTTGCCTTTACCAAAATGAAAACAGCTTTCATCTATGGGTCTGTTCCAGTGGCTCCTCTAACCTACTCAAACCCCCTCTGTGCATTCCAGTGGCTCATCCAACCTCCTCAAAGCTCCTCTAAAGCTCCCCTCAAACTTCCTCCGGAATGGAAGGTGGTTTTTCAGATGAGGTTGTGGTAGACATAAGTGGCGCAGTTCATACATATTCGATCTTCACATTTGTAGTCATTATTTATGAACACTTTGATTGTGCCAAAATTGCCTACCTTTCCTATGCACAAACAGCTGGTTTCTCCTCTGAAATTGTTTCAGTGGTCACAAAAATCTGAGCGAATATGACCCTCCTCAAACCTCCTCAAAGCTCATCTAATCTTTTCTCGAGGAGCCACTGGAACAGACCCAATATCTATACAGAAGTAAGCTGAAACAACTGAAACAAGCAAATAATTATTTGAGGCCTATGTATGGATTGAAGCACATTAAAATGTGAAGATTGCTACTCAATGTAACAAAAATGATTAGGGCAATAAAGAAACAGTAAATACAGTTCCAGGACATTTTTTGGTCAGACATCCCATTCCTAAATCCTACCTATCAATTTTTTCAGCTACAGTTGATGAAACATGCCTAGTAACTAAGCATTTTCCATCAATAATTTGATGTTTCTAGTGAAGAACATGATTGCAAACATTAAAAAAAAAAATGACCAAAATCGCCTGAAACAAATAATGCAACCTCGCTGATCCCGTACTCCATGCCCGTACCTACCACGTGTAAACAACATCGTATTTGTCTCGAGCGCGCAAGCAGTGTGTTTGTAATTTTTGTCAATTTCTGCTTCAGGATGACATCACTGGATTCTATTGCATTAAATGATAAACTCTGAACAAAATATAATGCAATTTCCATAAAAAGAAGTCTTTCAAACAACGTTTCAAGCCATATGGATTGTGGGATTAGCTGGGTGATAGATTCAAACGCTCGCTCCGTGACATTGGTTTGACTTATCTTTATGTAAAAACTTGACGAGAACGCTGCGCTATGCTCGGGCCCTTTCACATGAGCGTGATAGATGGAGATTGGTTCGCCTAACCCCAGTTTCCCATATATCCCTGTAGTATGATGGGTATGGCAATAGTCAACATACACTCCAATGATGTGACTAGAATGTTAGGAAAAAAGCTGAATGGTTGCACGCATTAAACATGAACTCTCAATGGCAATGGCTGCCGGGCGCAGGTAATGCAACGGGTGTGGTGCAGATGTTAAATACTGAAATAACTAGATAAATATTGTGAATCACAGTAGTTTTAAGGTGGAATTGGATAGTCCAGGTCCAAAATATGTTGATCCCTATAGTGATTTTTTTATGCGAATAGGTAGTAAAGGGATGTATCGCCCAGAACTCAACCTTATTATAGGTGCATCACACAATCAGCACTCCCACTGTGGCTGTTTGGCCCTTTTTGGCCCTTCCTTTGAAAATGGCTGCATCCACCCCTGCCCCTCTCCACGGAATTAAAAATATAAAAGAGTAAAAAATCCATATCAGGAAACAGCAACTTTGCCAACCATGCCCCTGCTCCTGCATGTCATTGTCAATGCCTGTCTGTGTCTGTCATCTTATGTTTCAATGAATTATCAGAAGTCTGTCTAGTCTGATATGATTTAAATATGTATGTAAACATTGTAATTGGTTATCACAGGTTCCATTGATTTGATCTTACTTTTCTCAACAGGAAAGGGAGGAAAGAACAGGAGGAGGGGAAAGAACGAGAATGAGGCAGACAAGCGAGAGCTGATATTCAAAGAAGATGGTCAAGGTCAGTGGATAATTTTGTCCTAGAATCTCAATCTATGTTAAAAATTGTTTGTGTCCCACTTTTATGATTAAATGTTGGTTAATTCGTCCAGGAAAACTGTCATATTAAATGAGTCTTAGTTATCACCAAACTTGTGATAGGTTAGTACCCACATTATGGGTCCTGTTGTCATCATGAATTGAAAAGTTAGGCATCAGGATGTGTTTGGCATTATGGCAGTTAACTTAATCCTGTTAAATTTGTATGCCATTTTATAATTTATCATTGGGGAGTGAACTGGTACAGAAAGTAGGTACTTATTTTTTTTCCAGCCCTATTTACAAATCCCTCAGAGCAGGATGAGAGTTCCAATCCAACTAGGACTTGATTCCAAGAGGATATGGTGGCAATGTGGCAGTAAGGTTGGCAATGTTGCTGTATCCTGGTATGCATTTTGCACTCTTTTTATACTCCTTTTGAATTTTGTGTACTGTTTGAAAAGGGGAATATAAATATAATTAAATCAAACATGATTAACAATATAATATATTAAATTAATCCAACTGGATCATGCTCTGGAGACCTAAACTCCAGAATACAAAAGAGTACAACTACAAAATGCATACCTATCAGAAAACAGCAATTTTGCGAACCATGGTGCTTGGTCCATGAGCTTAATTTCCTTACCTTACAGTAATCAGGTATTGAAAAGGCTGTGAGGCCTGGAGGTCCTGCACTCATCAAGCTCATGAGTTCCTTACTGTCTCAACCAGTGTCCGGTATATGGTACCAGATGTGTGCCCAATGGGCATAGAGACTGACCTTGAACATGTTCACAGTGGGAGAACAGACCACTTCAGATGGCTTACTACTTATTTGTGTACAACATTGCACTACAACAAGTATCAACATCGTCCTACTTAATTTTTTACAACACTGCAATTACGTACATTGACATTTGTATTCTTTATTGTTATTTTCTTAAATGATATATTCCTCTGGTCAATTATTCCCATGACTCCTCCCACAACCAGGTTTTTATATATAAAATAATATAATGGTATAGATAATATAACATAACACGACCACAACCAGATGGTTTAACATATGAGCCTGTGTCACCCTAACCTGCTCTAAATTCCTCCCAACTGACATTGGAGGAGTTAAACAATTCCACTGTAACAGACCCTTTGTGAATAAGTTGAAGGCAATGTAATGGTTTCTTTTACTTTATTGGAGTAAATGAGGCTTTTCAACACAAGAGGCTAAATAATCTATAAAATTTAAGACATTTTGGTAGACCATGCCTGTAAAGAATGTAAATCACTCCTAATGTTGGGTCTGTGCTCCATGAGTACCTACTTGTTTGCTCAGATTGGGTTTTTAGACCAGTATTTCTTTGAAGCACATCTAACCTTATAACTCATTTTTAAGATATATCCAGGGCTTTTATCCATTTTTAGAGACTAATGATATTCATGTAGGTAGAAAATGTAACATATGAGCATTGAGCACACTTGCAACTCACAATTGCCACTCACCATTGTCACTTGAAAGTGAATACATTACAAAATTCTAAATTCTAATTATTATAAATTCTGAATTATAATTCTAATTATACTTTATGAACTGTCATACCTCAAAATCCTTTCCCTTTAATATGCCCTTATCTTAAGATTAATTTCTGTAAGAATGCAGTAACTTTTATGTGTGTAATATGCAAACAAACATTGATTATTTAGACATTAGTTTGAAAGATTTATAAAAGCTTAAGAAGCTAAACAGAAGTTGGAATAGTAAAACAAATATTTTGTCATTTGTGCTGTGATTGCAAAAGGTATCACTATTAGAGAAGGGAAGTACAGTCTTGGTGCAGAACAAATAATTAATTTGCATAGTTACCTACTTGCAATTTTAATGTTCAAATTCTAACTTACAGGCAGATTTAAGTATTTTTGTAGAATACATAATAAATATCAAGTAATAATATTCATACTTACATATACATTTAGCTGACATTCTGAAAGCCCTTACATTCCCTTTTAAGAGATAGCCTAAGTTGGGCAGGGAGGAGTCTGTTAAAACTGATGCACCATTTCAGAAGCAATATTCATATTGCATGGGCTTGATAAGGATTTGTGCCTCAGCAATCAGCATGTTGCTGTTTCATTGCCCACCCCCTGGTAGGAAGAGTATTGGGCTTCCTGGAAGTGAGAGCCCAGGTTTGAGTCTGTTTGGCCAGATGAGATGATGTCAAGACCAGATGGTGTCACTGATTGTGTCGTGTTGTGTCTGGCTATCTGTCAAATCGTAAAATGTTTGGACTAAATTCTAATTGGAACTTACCAATCGGATGGTAGAGATCAGGACCTACCTGCGCAACAAACTTTGCTTAGCATGGTTTCGAGCCTCTGAAATCCCATTTAAAAGGTCCAGACAAAATGTATTTTAAGAAAAATGTAAGCTCTATATAGCATGAACTGTGTCTACAGATTCATTATCACATAGCATGTCACATTGTCACATGAAATAGGTACACCAATGTATAGAAATGACTAAATAAATCCCGCTCCTGTTTTTTTTTTAAATATAGTATCAACATCTTGAACATCGGTATTGTGAGATTGTAATTGTTCTTAAGATTAATTATATAGTTGAATGCCTCTCTCAGTTAAGTTTCAGTCTCAGGCGTCTGATACTGTTGCGCCCTAAAACCCCAACCATCATCATCTGATACTGTTGTTTTTTTACTATTTGATATTGAGAGGTCTGGTAAAATATCGGTGTTTAAATTTGGCTGGTGTGCTACTGAATAATACTGTTATGTTAGAATGATTGGTGGAAACATTATTCATATACTCCTAGGTTTGGAAGTTCTTCTGTTGAAGTTCTGTTCTTCTGTATTACCTCTAAGCCCGGTACTCGCGGGCCGAAAAGTAAACGAACCGTAGAACAAACGTAGACAAAACGTAAGGTTAGCAAAATTGAGCTGGCCACGAACAGCCGCAAACACGATCAGGCCACAAGGAGATATCGAAACAACGTTGAAGGGGTGGTAATTAGATGGAATTTGTTTATTACGGTGCAATTAAAACAAAATCGGGTAATTTAGTGTTAAACGTTTGCTTTACGTTACGTTTACTTTCCGCTCAGTGAGTACCGGGCCTTAGAGCCATGGAGTTGTACGGTGTGAGACAGACATGATCGTGTCTGCCGCACTGCCCGATTGGATAGGTGCCAAAGCTGTTTGGAAGCCACCTTTGAAATGAGCCATGTGATAATGGAGCACAAAATGGCAATGTTGCAGATATCATAAAGCTCCAGGTACTCATGTTTGAAACAAATGTCTGATAACTACTGTCCATGGTCCTTCTCTGCCCCCAAACATGCATTGTTTGGCTCACTATCCACTATGTGTCATGTCACATTACAGAGTACGCCCAGGTGGCCAAGATGCTGGGTAACGGCCGTCTGGAGGCCATGTGCTTCGACGGCGTGAAGCGCCTCTGCCACATCCGCGGCAAGCTGCGCAAGAAGGTCTGGATCAACCAGGGCGACATCGTGTTGGTGGGCCTGCGCGAGTTCCAGGACCAGAAGGCTGACGTCATCCTCAAGTACAACGATGACGAGGCGCGGAACCTGAAGACGTACGGCGAGATCCCGGACTCTGTGCAAATCACGGAGGCTGGCACCTTCGTCGGAGACGGCATGGACGACGACATCCAGTTCAACGACGTCGGCGACAACGACTCCGACTCCGACGACGATATCGACAACGTGAGTAGCACCGGGCGTTGTCGACGACGTGCACAGTCCTTTAATCCGTGCCCCGCTGGGGTACTCACTATTCAGCCGAACACCCCAGCCATTCACTATTCAGCCCCCCCCCCTCCCCCCCCTGTCTAACTCCAGAACCAATAGCCGTAGCGAGACGCGCGAGGCGGCGATCGAAAGCTCTCAATGAGAAGATTCTAAAGCATGCATTAAATTGTCTTCAAAAGGTCAAGGTCAGGTAGGTCGAAGGTCAAAACCACGTGTTTCCGGATTACTGGCTGTAGAGACAATACTATCAAGAGCAGCGCGACCAAACTCATCCCAAACACTTCCAATTAAGAGCGGAAGGTACTGCTGGAGCATAAATCTCATATTAAGCACAGGTCAAGGTCAAGCTGAGGCCACTTAAGGTCACCATATGCAAAAGTCATATGGGAATCGTGTGACGCATGTTGTATGATTGATTTCTGACGTATAATTGAATGGTACCAATTATTTTGACATTTGACCCCAAGGTCAGGTCAAAAAAAGGTCAAAAAGGTCAAATTTTGAATTTTTCCTTTTTTAATATTTAACAATTGTTTCTAATAGAGTTTTGTCTCCTAATTCCAATGGTGTCATTTGTTTTTGCGTAAGACGTCAAAAACGTTTACAAATGAAGTAAAATGACGTCATCCAAAGGTATACTTACTGGAGTCATCTGGGGGTCAAAAATGAAGATATTGCTTTGAAATTTGGTATGCTGATAGCTGATAGTTTATAGGTACTTCTCTTACTTATTTTCCTTTTTTTATTTGGGAAAATTTTGGATTTTATAGAAATGTTTTTTGGACTTCTTGGGGTCAAAAACTCAAAATTGTGCAAATCTGTGATAGCCATCTTGTAGAGAATATATTTTCACGTATTTTGACGGGTTGTATTTGCAATTTGCTTTAAAAACGCGGTGTTTTACGACCATTCAAACATTCGTCGATTTTTTTTCGAAAACGGCGTGACATGACGTCACTAAACCGTCATTTTCTAACAAAAAAACGAAAAAAAAACGACCGTTTTCGCTTAAATTCTACAGGAAGACGCCAAAGTGATGCGTGATAAGGTACTGAATGTTTGGCGTCTATATCTAGCGTCGTTTAGAAGCTATTGAGAAAATCCGGTAGGCGGGGACAGATTCTGCCCCCCCCCCCTCAGCTGGGCGCGGGTTAAAGGGACATCCCACCTACAAACTAAAATAGGACATGTGATTTATTGAGCCACTTTATTTTCTTTTACCAACAAGTCCGGTATGGGTACGAAGGAAAAGAAAGTGCTGGGTCGTGTGGAAAGGCCGTATTCCGTCATTTGGTTGGCGATCAGGACCGTCTGTCTTGAAGGTCAAGAGCATGGGCGTCGCAACCGGGGGACGGGGACACGGCCCCCAACATGTTCGCACTGAAACATAACGCCCATGGGCGTTGCGTGGAAAGAATTGGCTTGAAAATGCCTCCGTCCCCCAACTTTAGGAGACCGGCGACACCCCTTGTCAAGAGGTCATATATTTAAAGGACAGATTTGCGCCCCATTGCGCAAATTACTGATGTTACTGCCGTGTTGGTTACAACTGATAGGGTTGTAACTGATAAGACGTCTGTGACTTCCAACTGACTTCCAACTCAGCAAAAAAACGGACTATAGTGCTTGTTTGCTATGCAAAGTGTTTGGCATAATACACATTGTGCTTGTGTATGTTTTGTAACTATTGAAGAGTGTGGTTGCGATAACACCCATATTGCCCGTTACAACAGCAATTCCCGTACATGTCGTTGATGCAAACATCTTTTCCGTTCGCAGATCTAATGCCGGTATCGAACATTTGTTGGCCGCCCGGTTGGTTCGCCAGTGGCGACAAGACTGGAAGGAGACGCTACGTGGCACGCTCGTCTGCCTCCGTTTACACACCTGCAGCAGAGCCGGCTTGGAGGCGGCCGTCGGGTTCAGGCCGGGGCGCGGCTCGGACAGTGCGTGGTGCAGCCGGCCGGGGTGGTGGTGTGACGGCGATGAGCCCCGCCCGGAGTGTGACCACGTGTCGGGCGCGGCTCGGATAGTGCGCGGTGCGGCCGGTCGGGTGGTGGTGAGACCAGCCCGGAGTGTGATCACGTGTCGGCCACGGACAGACGCAGTGAACGGCGGCGCTGCTGAAGAGCTATTGCTTAGTCATGTCGAGGTCGTCAGAGCAGGCGACCGAGATCACGTGATTAACATAATATGCTTGGAATAGCTATAGGTGTTGTACGGTGAATGCTCTGGGCCCCGGAAAGCTGAAAATTCACAACGTTTGGGTTTCGTTATAAAAAAATATACATGTTTCGGTGTTTATTGGTCTGTCACGCCCGTCTTCTACAATATAATTATTTGGATATATGACGTGTTTGTTGCTTTCGCGCATTGGTCACGGCTCACGCACCTTATGCTTTAAAATATTTGCCATTAACATTTCAACCCATTCACATGACTACTGCGTCGAACACGTTCGTCTACAAACAGGCAGTCTCCGTAGTTTGAGCTTCAGTTTGCGATTAGATGAAGTATGCAACAAGTGACGAATTTGTCACCGTGCCTACCCCGTGACGAATTCATTAGCTGTGAATGTCAGAACTCGTGGGACCCAGTTTTCGGGCGGTAGCTTTTGAAAGCGCCAGCTGACATTGGTTATAGGGAAAATTTATTGAAATGAGCGTTCCAGATCCTGCTGAAATTATTATGACTGAGGATGGCTAACCTCAAGTGAATACTTGCGACACTTTTAATT
>JARFNZ010133637.1:0-11043 GCA_031763405.1 Balanus nubilus
CTCATTGAAAGTCGGCCGTTACGGTGGCCGTAAATCGGGGACCGGATCTGGCCGGTGTCCGGCGCACCGTCGGAAGCGCCCGGAAATGGTATTTATGCGGCCACCGCCCTCCGGTGTGTCACCGAGTCTCACCGGCCGCCCGGCGCGGTGCTGGGACGGTGGACGAACGGAGAGGAGAGACATGGAAACGGGAGAACACCTGCGGAGGAGAGTAGACGACGGGAATGGGACAAAGATGGTGGAGTAACGCGTAGATGATATAGCCGGGATGAGAAACTGTTCTTTGAAGTCAGTTGACCATATAAAAAAACGAAATAGAAGAAACCACGAATGTCAATGAAACCGTGGTGTTGTGAGTTGTGGAGCGGATTTCTAGTTGTGAGGCGTGCATGTGTATTCGGAAGCTGAGGCGGAACCTACTGTGTGAGGAGTAAGCTCAGGGCGCCTTGGCGCTGTCTGGTCCGTTGCTTTCGCACGTCTCACCGCGTCAGTAACGCACACGGAAGTCGGTAACGCTGACGTGTATGTGAGAATGGAGTACGTAGTGTTTGGATACGGCTCGGACTCATGGGGCTGGTCAGATTCTGATTCTTTGAAATTTACGAATTGAGTTAAATGTTTTGTTTCAATAAAATAAACAGCATTTTTGTATTAATGCATCATTGACAGGTTTCAGTTCTTTAAGGGCCACGTCTACGATGGTCCCACTGCATCCGCCTCCATAAATTAATGTTGCTCAGATGTTGGGATAGGCCAGTATAGTTCAAGCCTGTTTCGCAGAAGTGTATCTCCAGTAAGGCTAAAATCGGCGACACCCAATCACTCCTTCATCCAAGTAGTGCTGGAAGTCAAATTTGCCAGGACCAAAGTTCCAACTGAACACACACCGATGGCAAATTTAAATCTTCGCCCGAACTGATTGGTCCCCGTCGCGGCTCGCCAACGACCGACTGTAGCGACCCAAGTCAGCAATCAGTGAACCTGATCTGATCTCACTTCCACGTCGACTGGACAGACCGCGGGCGGCTACATTTACAGCAGAAGCTCGGCACACTCGGCTCCGCCCGACCACCCGAAATGGAGCGGCCGTCGGCGCAGCCATAAAGCGCAATCATTCCGGCATCGGCCGCCATGGCTACGGCGTGGACGGAAGCTTAGTCGGCCTGTGGAGTTTATTTCCTCGGCTTTAGGGAGCTGCCGAGGGAAGTGGGACCGGTTTACGGCCGCGTTCAGCGGCGCCGCTCGGTGGAGTCGCCAGTCGCCAGGCGGGCTGGGGGACCGGCGCCAGTTACGAGTTGGCTTCATAGTGCCGAGTGCCGACGTCGCCGACGTCGGCACGCCGACTTGGCTATTGAATTCTTTGATTCCGTCTCAGCGGAAGCTTCGGCCATCACTTTGTATTCCAAGAGGGTGGAAAACAGCGCGATATGTTTCAGCCGTGGCGACCTTCCAACCGTACAGCTCTGCTAAGAGCATCCGACAAGTTTGAGTGTTTTTGAGTGGCTGCTCCCGGGCGGCGATTCGTCATTGGAGCTTCCTGGACCTGTCTCGGAGGTTGATACATCTGTCTCGGGCTCGGCAACTTTGGAACAACTTCGCAACGGCATATGCTTGAGACGGCTGGCACAGGGCGATACGTTTTCAACTGTATCAGCGCACACACACTCTCATCTCGCATCAAAAGCTATGCTTTGTGATGCGTTGCGTTGTGCTGCGTTGGTGATGCCACTCGCAGCCCGTTGGTGATGCCACTCGCAGCCCTGGCAACCGGGAATGCAAGCTTACAGAGCTCTGATCCGGTTTCAGCTATGTGGAGCTTGGCACAGCTCTGAAAATAACGAGCTGCACTGATCGTCCTCCTGACAAGGCGAGCTTGGCGTGGCCGTCGGCGATCCGCTGACCAGATACAGCTGGACTGCACTTGGCTGACAAACGCCACTGCAGTGGTTGGCGTGTGCCAGATAGAGCTGAGCACTGGACAGGCTTGCAGGCCTACTTGCCAGGTCCCGAGAAATCTGATAGGGATTGGTACACTGAACCGGGGTTCTTTGCTGGCGTACCAAGAATTCGCATTGATAAGCGAAGAAGGTATTGACAGCCAGGGTTGGAGAGCTCGAAATCATCACGACATATCTTGCACAATACAGGTATAGTATACCTTGTGACCCTTGCATGGAATGCCCTGCTGGGATGCCGATCTAGAACTAACCTAGCCTGAAGGTTGTTGTTCTTGTTGTTGTTGCTGTTGCGGCCCGCGTCTGGGTCATGGCACAGGTCATTCAGCATGTGATCCAGGTCGCGTGCCAGCGAGTTCAGCAGCTGAAACAACACGCACCAGTCACGACCGCCGCCAATCGACGAGCGAGGCGAAACAGACGGTGTAATCAGCGATACAATGGGCACGGAGCGCGGCTCAAAACACGACACAAACGCACGCTCGCGGCGAGGCTGAATTCGACTCGCGGTGGCACGCAGCCACTAACCCCCCCCCCCCCCCCCTCCTCGCCTCGGTCTGTGCGAACGCTAATGGTTGCGTGTGCATGCTATATGGTATGCGTGAGTGAAATGAAATTGGCCAACGCTATCTGTATAGGAATGTGAACTTGTCACTCATCACTGGCGGATCTAGAACGGTGGTTTCGGACGTTGGATGGGGGGGGGGGGGGGGAGGCACAACGCACATCACAACGCATTACAACGCACATCCCAAAATATATGCATTTTTAAACATCATTGAATTTCGCTTGGTTATGCTTTATTAGACGGTTTTAAGCAAAGTTTCTTCAGTAAGAGTTGCTTAGATCTTCTCATTAGGAAATGTGTCAATTTTCACCGATTTCAGGTGGTTTGAGGGAGGGGGGGGGGGCTTTTGCCTCTACCGTCCCTCTTCGATCCGCAAGTGTCCCTCATTGTGTAATGTGTGAACGGAGGTTGATAAAGATGCTGTATGGTGGTCTGCGTAAGGCTGTTTGAATCGTCTACTTTGTCCACGTGCTCCATAAGGGCAAACGGTCGGACACTGAGTCACTTGGAAATCGAGTGGAAGGTCTCATTTTCTGATAGCACATCCTGGATCGGGCTATTTGTCAGTTAAAATCTCAAGTAGCGATCTAGAGACGTAGCTGGCTCTAACGAATCTGAATAGCCTGTGTGATAACATCACGTGGATTCAAACCGGTCTCGGCGATTCAAATTAGCGAGCCGCAGAGATCGCTGCGATTCGGCAGTACATTTGAGAATGAGAACGGACGACCGCCATTATACTGCCATGCTGGAGGAGATTTCCGGCACTCAGTAGCCCCTGGACGGAACGACGTCATGTATTCCACTGTTGCGTGAATGGGTATACAATAATCCTTTTCTGGTCCGGTTAGCTCTGATCAATAGATCATGATGCGTATGTAACTAGCACAAATCAAGCTAATGAGAAATAGATCGAGGAAGAGTGGAGGAGGAGAGAAGTGAGAAGAGGAGACCGGGAAGGGAAGGATGATGAGGGGAGATGACGAATAAATGCAGGCGGAAGATACGCCGCGAGGAAGAATAGATGAGCAGAGCACCATATGGCACTGAGGGAGGGTGGATAGACAGGAGTCGGGAGCGGCACTGAGGGAGGGTGGATAGGCAGGAGTCGGGAGCGGCACTGAGTGAGGGTGGATAGGCAGGAGTCGGGAGCGGCACTGAGGGAGGGTGGATAGGCAGGAGTCGAGAGCGGCACTGAGGGAGGGTGGATAGGCAGGAGTCGGGAGCGGCACTGAGGGAGGGTGGATAGGCAGGAGTCGGGAGCGGCACTGAGGGAGGGTGTATAGGCAGGAGTTGGGAGCGGCACTGAGGGAGGGTGGATAGGCAGGAGTCGGGAGCGGCTCGGAGGAAGGGTGGATAGGCAGGAGTCGGGAGCGGCGCTGGTGGATAGGCAGGAGTCGGGAGCGGCACTGAGGGAGGGTGGATAGGCAGGAGTCGGGAGTGGCACTGAGGGAGGGTGGATAGGCAGGAGTCGAGAGCGGCACTGAGGGAGGGTGGATAGGCAGGAGTCGGTAGCGGCACTGAGGAAGGGTGGATAGGCAGGAGTTGGGAGCGGCACTGGTGGATAGGCAGGAGTCGGGAGCGGCGCGGAGGGAGAGAGGAAGCCGGAGAAAGATACCAGACCGGCGCATACCAAAGCAGGCCCGACTGATGTCATCAGCTCTGCCTGTCACCCGCAGACTACAGCAGAGGCAGCGCGATCCCGCGGTCCCCGGCCGCTGCCAGGGACAGACACAGCTCCCACTCCCAGATCAGCCGAGTGTATCCCGCACGAAGACCGGGAGGCGCACGAAGGAGGGGATCTTCACCACACAAGGAAGCTGGTGCCGCACGTCACGCGACAGGTCCCGACCAGCCCTGGGAAGCCAATCGGAACAGACGGAGCTGGACGCTCACGCACAGGAAATGGAGTCGGCCATGGGCGACCGATCACAGTCGCACGGACAGGACGGCGACCCGGCTCCGCCCGGCCGATTTCCGTGGAGGATTTCCGCGACGGCGAGCAGACGTCAGACGATCCCACCTTCACACACAGAGACGCCCTCCGAGAGACGCCCTCTGCGGCTTCAGCCATCACAGAGACGCCCTCTGCGGCTCTCAGCCATCACAGAGACGCCCTCTGCGGCTCTCAGCCATCACAGAGACGCCCTCTGCGGCTCTCAGCAATCACAGAGACGCCCTCTGCGGCTCTCAGCCATCACAGAGACGCCCTCTGAGGCTCTCAGCCATCACAGAGACGCCCTCTGCGGCTCTCAGCCATCACAGAGACGCCCTCTGCGGCTCTCAGCCATCGTCAGAACTGCGCGGTGTCAGAAGACGGTACGCAATGCGACGTCGGAAATGTGCTTACGTCGACAGCCGCAGCGCCGCGGCAGAGGCGGCGGCGGCGGTGGCGAGCAATCCGGACAATGCGCAGCGACGCGATTGGATCTATTTCTGCTCGCGGTCTGTGCGCCGCCTCCGCCGCACTCGCGTCTCAGTTGGCGAGGTGCGGCAGAGGTACAAAAAGTGGCGCTATTGATACGGAGCAGAGAGGTGCCGACGGCTGCTGAATCTTCATCAAAGCGGCAGGCCACGCCTGAAGGCACTTGTGGACCTGAAACTGAACGTGGAACGAAATTTCGCAGCTGCAGAGGCAAGAAATAGCAATCAAGAGTTGGGTAAAGAAAGGACGATGAACCATCATTCTCTGGTTTTCGTTTCACTCCCAATAACAATGAGCACACAGACCAGTTCGTATACCTGGAGGCCTCCTTGACTGTCTAGAAAATGAAAATGAATGCGGTGCTTTTTCTGAATTTGGACCTCGTCCATCAACTCTAGCCCCGGGCGTTTTTGGTCACTCGACTCGACCTAAATAATCACCAGAGCTGCTCCTCCGACGCACATTGGGAAAATACGGCCGTGAAATATGAACGGACAAAGGACAATGACAACAGACTGCCGACGACGACGGAGCACAAGTCACGCCTCTGTGACGTCATAACGCAGCGGAATTGGACATGTCCATTGTTTACCGTGTTGTACGGGTACCATGGCGCCATGAAACACACGCTGTGCGTGTAGTGTTCACTATACAGTGTGCCACATTATGTCAACAAATACCAACGACCACCCGCCATCTCTGCCACTCCCGTCACGTCACGTCACGTCACGTCACGCACCGTCACGTCACGCTCTGCGCGGCGTTACGGCGTCACGTTACGGCGCGGCGGGCGTGTCGGGCCGTGTTTGCTCACCGCACGTCACGCTGTGCGGCGCCCACTTCCGTATACGCGTAGGCTTCAGTGGTTACGCTCACCACTCACCAGTCACCCCGCAGCCGCCCAGCACCGTCCCACTGCTGACCCGGTAGTTATCTCCGGTGTGATCTACCGTCTCCCCGTCTCAATCTCAGTCGCAGTCGCAGTCGCAGTCGCAGTCGCAGTCGCAGTCGCAGTCGCAGTCGCAGTCGCAGTCGCAGTCGCAGTCGCTGTCGCAGTCGCAGTCGTAGCCCCAGTCTCACAGGTAGTTGTGGGAACCAGCTATGGCCGCGGCCTCGGCCGCCGCTGACCCTCGCATTTCAGTGTTCTGAGCCTGCCTTCGCTGGGCGATGTGTGTGGATGTGGGGAGGAGAGGGGGAGGAGTAGGGAAGGGAGGGGAGGGGGAGGGGGCGCATTGCCAGCACCACGGCGGGGCGCCAGCCCGCCTGTGTGCGGTGGGATTAGAAACGCACTGATAGCATCGGCACTTACGTGCGCCATTCAGTTATCGCGGCTTCGGTTACCGGCCGGCTATTCAGTTACCAGTGGGTATCTCAGGCTCAAACCGCACACACGGACAGAGGAGGAATGCCGCCCGGTATGGTGGGGGAAATTGTATGTCGGTTTAGGTCGTGGGGCGAGCTAGTAGACGGGAGTTTGACGGGATGAGTGAGAGCTAAACGGAAAGCATGAGACGAGACGAAGCGAGACGGTGACGGTGGCGGTAGAGCGGAATAATGTTTTCGTTTTCGGCGGCGCTGCGTGGCGGTCGGTGGCATGCCGTGACCGGAGTCGAACTTCTGAGCCACCGCCGTGACCACTAACCAGAGAGCTATCGAAGACGGGTCGTGCCGTGACAGAGGCTGATAGCAGGGGTAAACATAGCATCCGGCACTAATCTGCCCCAGGGTGGCCAGAAGCGAAGTCTGGACCGATACGGGTCGAACAGATCGAGCGATCGAGCTGATAGAGCGGATCAAATGGATCGAACTCTTCGGACACATCGAATGGATCGATTTGACGTTGAACAGATGGCACGAAGAGCACATAGCATACACATTTTACAAATAGAACCGATCTAAATGCTTACACAGTTTGAATGGATCTAGCAAGTCAAACGGATTGTATGTACATTGTACATATTAAACAAGACTCAGCTAACCGAGCGTTTGCATTGACGAATGGCACTGTGGTCGTTAGCTGGTCACCTAAAAATGAAATATGGCCTCGCTTCCAAAACTCGCAAACCAGCTGTCACATGTGACTGACTGTCTTTTAAACATCATGGGTCAAGGGCATAGAGTATATATTAAATATAGCATAGCAAATATATATTAAATCGGTGGGATATCACTGCAGCATCGAGAGACGTGTAACCTGAAGGACAGGTCCTCGCACTGCAGCCGCAAAGCGACCAAAGTATGCACTGTGCACGTGCAGCAGAGCTACTGTGCACCGTCGTCGGCAGCCTCTGAGAGCGGCAGACGCTTCAGACGGCCGAGCCAGTCGGTATGGGCTCCCAGGGGACAGATGGTGTCCTGCAGGGGACAGATCTGCGCCCGATGCGGTCTCTGGGGACAGATCTGCGCCCGTTGCGGTCTCAGGGGACAGATTGGTTCACCGACACCGGAACAATATTTATCCGTGCGACGACTGGCGCCAGCACATGACCGACATCGCTACACCTTTCTTTGACTTCCTTCTACCTGACTTCTTAACCCCCTCCATCCCCCTCCTCCGGCCCCACCGTCCAGCCGGTAGCGATCCAGCAACTCATCCGGCGGCTCATCAGTCGACCAACTGCTGACTAACAAGCGACTAACTGGCTCCGCTGAAGCCACGCCGGGCCCATTCGACAGACACACAAACAAACAGCGCGCTCCTGCAACCAGGGTATGCGGTGAGCCGACAAGCAATGAGAGCAATAACTCAGGCGGCCTGCGACAAACAAATAAATAGCCCCCGGCTCTGCCTCTGCCGCTGCCGCTGCCGACGCCAGCGAAGCGACTGTGCCGACTGTGCGACTGTGCTCTGCCTCTGCCGTTGCCGACGCCGGTGAAGCGACTGCGGCGGACGACGGGCGGTGGCTGGCGGTGGGTTCACTGTGCCGTACTCCCGTCCAACCGGTCAAGACTTGACACTTTTTACTGCCGCGATGAGACGGACGGCGGAGAAAACCTCGGCACAAACAGGCGGCACACGGAATTCCTCTCTCGCCGGGACAGCGGGAGATGAACGGACCTTCCGCCGCTCGGAAGACAGAGGAAGACGGACCGCCGACGCCGGCCGACCTCCGGCTTCTCCCAGAAGACACGCGAGAAACCGATCCTCCAGTAGAGAGATGAAACGGAACATGTCGACTTTCTCCTCTGATCAGGTGATTAGTCTGACTGGCCTGAGTGAACGGCAGATAGATAGCAGATGGGGCGATCAGCTCGGGAGTGTTGGCTCATCATCATCTGGTGCAGGAGCGCACTGCCAGGGAGCTGTCGCCTGCGTTCAGGTCGGCTGGCGCGACCCAGATTCGTCATTCGTCAGCGCACAACAAATCACTCTCACTTGGTCGTAAACTGGGCTACGGGACGGATCAGAGGCGTAAACCACACCCGGAGGCCGGCCGTCATGACACCTGGGGAACACAGCAGTTGGGCTAGGACAGCCCGTCGTAAATTCATCGGGTTCACTGGTGTACCTAGAGTTAGGAGTGTGCAGCAAAATATTGCGAACTCTTCCTACAGCATAATAAGAAAGCAACCGCGTCATGCACAATGCTATTTCCGGAAACTTCGTTGTAATAGGTGTTTGAGATCCAAAGTGAAAGTACAAATTGGTGTTTTGGATTTTGTTCCAAAGTATTTTGGTGTTTCAATGTAATAATCCAAAGATCTTTGGTCACATTTGCGGCGGGACTTTATCGATGTTTCGTCTTTGATCTGTTCTGGGTCCCCAGAGCGGGTCGATGGCACTCGGAGCCGACCCAACTCACCACGCGCTGTCACCCGGCTGATTTAGCGGCAACGTTCACCACCCAGCCGATAAATCTCTCGCCAGAGGTAGTTTTCCGTCCGTGTGCGTTTCTGAAGCACCGGTAAAGCGTCAATTTGTTCGAGACTTAGACCGCGGCTGCCGGGGGTTCCTCTAAGCACAGAGGATTCGTGGGGTATTACCGGACGACAGTTTAAGGTCCTCGACATGCGGAAAACATTACGAGCCGATAGTTCAGCCCTGCGAGACGCCGGGATTTGTCAGACATCAAAAGAGTTCAACCAAGCGGCGACGGAAACGTTCAGCGCGAAGCGCTTAGTCTTTGAGCGCGCTTGGCGAAGCTCAGATGACATCACTCAACGTCATGTGTGAGATGAAAATGAGCATCATCTCGACGCTAGCAGCTGTCATGTCAACGGGGTTAATTCGGTCATTATGGCAGGTTTATCTGTTAACGGAGGGCTTATCTGCTGCGCTGGCGGCAGCAGCTGTGCGCCGCTATTTACCGGAATGCAGCAGGATTATGCAGGCGAGCCACTGTTTATGCGATGTCCCGGGGGTTGACGATACGGCGCGGTTCGCAGTGAGAATTAAATCCGCACACGGGGTGACGTCCGAACGCAGCACCCGCGTCAATTTATATACACCGGAGGCGCACCCCTCGCTGCGTTGTCAGTTCGCTGACGCGTCGAATCCAACGCACCAGGCGAGGTTGCACTGCGTGGGCAATTCGACGGACGGGGTACCCACACCAGGAACCAGCCCCGACAGCAGATTTTCTCCGAGCCGTCGCCGTCGCATTTGTCACAGCTCTCCGGCAGTATATCAACGGACCTCGCCCAATGACGAGGCCAGAGGCGGATTTGAGTCGAGCGGATTTCATTATCCTCTGATGCTATGCAGTCGCCGCCGTCCGCCACCCTCGGGAGAGGGACGAGCGGGCCGTGGTGGGGAGACGGTCTCAGGCGGCCACAGCAGGCTCAGCGGCTCTCGCTCCGGCTCTGCTCTGGGTCTGCTCCGGGTCTGCTCCGGATCTCGGGTCCCCGGAGTCGTCCCAACGCGTCCCCCAGCAGAAATGACATTACCATCACGCTGCATTGTGCCGAGCCCGACTTCACCCGAGCGAGTCCCTCCGCCATTTCAACACCGACCTGCCGTCGCGCCGGTGGCAACCTCAGCATTTCGAGCAGCCGACAACACGTGGTTTGCTCTCTGCCACACCGCCACGCAGAAGCGCCGTCACGTCACGCGTGTTGCGCAACACGCAGTGATGTTTGCACGGAACGGCACTCGGCGCACTCGACAGCGCCGACAGCGCCGACGGAGCGGAACGTGCAAACAAACCGTGGCAGAGTGAACATTCGCTGATAACCATCTAAGGCACACATGTCTGGTTGTGCCTCGGAGCATCCGTCCCCTATGCGGACGGTCACAGCTGCTCACACAAATGAAGCGGTACAGCCACTGATCGCCCTGTCTGGTTTCCCTCTCTGCGAGGGGGCGGACGATGGTTGTGGCCACACGGGGACCGTCTGTCCGTCCGCGGTGGACGCCGAAGCCGACAAATCGACCAATTACCCGCTGGATTGCCGCCGAAGGGAGCATGTTGTCCGGCTTCGGTTACAGGCCGGTCGAAGGGTCCGTTCGGACCTGGTCAAAGGGTAGAGGGTGCAGTTTGATCGCTGGTCACAGGTTTTCCGGTGTGTGGTCCAGCTTGCGACGGTTTGTGAACTGCCGGGTGAATAAATAGATCAAAAGGAACCAGCTGATTAATGACTTATATCATTCTCACTAGTTAGTTGGAAAGAAAACATTATGGTGGCAGTAACTTTTGATCCAAACTATCTCATCACAAACATTATGGTTGCCGACGCTTCATCTTCATTTTGAGATTCAGTTTCACAGACGTCAGACAGACTAAACAAACATAAGGAAAAACGAATTAAAGCACCGGACGAACGCATACCGAATCAGAAACTTCAGTTAATTGCCATAACTTTCCGCATATCTCTCCTAGTCTACCAGATCTGCGGGGAGCCAGACGCCTTCCAGACAACGTCGGTCGGCGGGCGGTGCGGCAGCGCGGCGGCGTGTGTGGCGCGGCGGAGACCAGAAGCGACGCGGCAGCGACTACAGCGGCTGTGGCAGTCGTGGCGCAGATGCGGCGAGAGCGGCGCGACACGCCCAGCGGCCGGCGGCGATGATGGGAACCAGATAGCAGCGGGCGCCGGGCGGAGATGAGGGTCGACGCTCCGGAGCTCCGTGGCCGTCTGCCCGCCGCCCGCCGCCCGCC
>JARFNZ010133648.1:0-11042 GCA_031763405.1 Balanus nubilus
CAAGGGGCGCAATCGAGGCCCACCGCCGCCGTTGGCGCGGGGTGTCTAAACACCCCCCCCCCCCCCCCCGGCACGGCGCGGGTTAAATCGGAAGGGGTCAGACTCAGCGAATGATTCATTTTGTAAAACATTTATTAATCAGTGATTGAAACTTTAATTATTCGATTCTGATTCAAAACACTTCAGCACAAAGTGAATCCATTCACCAGTGATTCACAGAGTAGTGCAATGATTCAACTCTAATACAACTCTGATTCTGATTCACTTGCAATTATTGATAAGTCGTTGTGATATTTAATATTGATAAGTTCAGTATCCATTTGTAACACATCCCCTGCTCCGCCCTCTGCCAGTTCGACCAATCCCCCCTCCCCCGGAGCGGAAGTCCTCTCTCCTTCTCACTCATCTCCCCCCTTCAGAGCGGCACTCCTCTCTCCCTCTCACCCGCCCCCTCCCCCCTCCCCCGGAGCGGCAGCCCTCTCTCCTTCTCACCCGCGACATGAAGCCCTCGCTCTCGGCATCTCCCGTGTTGGGATAGAGCAGACACCAGAGCGGCAGCCACGCCAGCCCGAGTGCACCCAGCAGGATGAACGACGTCCGCCACGGCAGATGGGGACATAGCTGCCGACACGGCGGGACACACGTCAGTTACACACTGGCACCCGGTCACTTGGCCGGAGTAACCATAGCGCTGGTGACCAGGCCAGATGAAACATACACAGAGGCTAGCTTAAAGCTGATTCACGGTCTTCGCGTAGCTGCGAGAAGTGAATGCGGGTGCCTATTCAAATACATTAAACGGAGGTCACGACAACGGCGCGATGCGAGAGGCTGCGGGAAGAAAAATCCACTGCGCAAACTTGCCCATGTATTTGAATAGGCGCCTGCAGGCACTCGCATCCATTTTGCACAGCTGCGCGAAGACTGTGAATCAGCCTTTCCACGCAAACAGACCACGAAGTGACTCAGCAATTTCGGACACAGGCAGGCTGCATATCGACGACACGACATACACAGATTACACAGTGACACGCGCGCGTACAAGGTACATACGAAAGATGACTCTGTGCAGTGTACAGCACTTCACACACACTTGCCATGGCCTGCAACGAGTCAGATTCTGGACAATCATTCTGACTTGGTGTCCTATTTGGCGGTTCTGACTACATCGCTCAGGATCGACACAGACAATTGGCAAATGTACTGTGATAATCATGAAGCGATTCGAAACAAAGTAGAGTGCAGACGCTTCGCTGTCCAATACCGCGGACACACGTTAAAACAATAGCGTGAGCGACTTAAGTGATATATATATCCAGGTTTCAGCCTTCCACATCAAACGGCATCTCAGCAAAAAGGATTGAATAGAACCAGGGCTGCGGAGTCGGAGTCGGAGTCTGCATTGGAGTCGGTCGGAGTGGGCAGTTTTGGCCGGAGTCGGAGTCGCTAAAATCTTACTGAATTCACGATTTCTTTGGTCGAACGAATATTCCCGAGGATCGAGTGTTCCCGACGGGAGGGGCGGGAGGGTGTTCTCGATGGGAGTGAGGGAGGGTGTTCCCGACGGTAGGGCAGGAGGGTATTCCCGACGGGAGGGGCGGGAGGGTGTCCCCGACGGGGGGGGGGGCTGGGGGTGTTCCCGATGGGAGGACAGGAGGGTGTTCCCGACGGGAGGGCGGAGGGTGTTCCGACGGTAGGGCCGGAGGGTGTTCCCGACGGGAGGGCAGGAGGGTGTTCCCGACGGGAGGGCAGGAGGGTGTTCCCGACGGGAGGGCAGAAGGGTGTTCCCGACGGTAGGGCCGGAGGGTGTTCCGACGGTAGGGCCGGAGGGTGTTCCCGACGGGAGGGCAGGAGGGTGTTCCCGACGGGAAGGCAGGAGATTGTTCCCGACGGGTGGGTCGGAGGGTGTTCCCAACGTGAGGGGCGGGAGATTGTTCCCAACGTGAGGGGCGGGAGATTGTTCCCAACGTAAGGGGCGGGATATTGTTCCCAACGTGAGGGGCGGGAGATTGTTCCCGACGGGAGGGCAGGAGGGTGTTCCCGACGGGAGGGTGGGAGATTGTTCCCCACAGGAGAGGGGGAGGGCGTTCCCCACAGGAGAGCGGGAGGGGGAGCGGCCGCCCGACGGCGTCAGGACATCTCACCACTCACCACAGCGGCCACCGTCTGGCCGGCGCCTCCAGCCGCTATCAGGTAGCCGAACGCCCTGGAGCGCTCCTCGGCCGGTACGTAGTGTGCGTACACGTGGAAGATCGTCGGCAGACCTGCCAACAGACCGGCACGACGTGAAGGACAAGCACAGGCACCAGGTCACGGGCATCGCTCCAATCGGTACATTCCCTCCCACGCCGGCGAATGTGTTCCGTTTACCAAGTCCCTCGCCGAGTCCGAGCAGGATCCGACAGACGATGAGGCCGCCGATGGAATGTGCGATCAGCGGCGTGATGACAGTGCTGAGCGACCAGAGCAGTACGGCGAACAGGAGCACAGAGCGGCCGCCGACCCGCGTCGCCAGGCTGCCACCGATTATCTGTCACAAAAACGCAGACAGACATTAGCAGGGTGTAAACAGCAGCAGCACATAGCTGCAGCTTGCTAGGGTTAGATTGGGGAAAGGGGAATCTGGACATGATCGACTCCAGGGTGTATAATTCTCAAATATCCTCTACAGTGTGTGTTAATATTGTTTGAGCAAAATCAGTTTAAACTTTGGTTTAACATAAAAATACAAACTAATAAAATAAGCATTGTGATACATGGCAGTATTACACTGACAAGAATTACACAACTACACAGCAGTATTTATCCATATACACAAAACATACTAAAAACAACATTAATGTGTATATTAAGTCAGGGTGTCTAAAAAGGCATAGATCAATAGACATGCTATTGCTCATGAATACAGGATGGCCTGATAACAATAAGAACAAAAATAGTCATCACATTTACTCATATAAACTTATCAAATGGACTATAAAAGTACCAGAAAAATGGTAGCAGCTAAACCTATAACTTTTTCACTGAATTGGGATAGAAAATACTACCTCACCCAATAATGTTATTATTTGTTAATTGGTGTTTAGGGGTGCGACGACTATTGGGGTTAATTTGCACCCACAAGAATGTTGCTAGTATATAACTCTAGCACTACAAAGTGCATGGTTTTGCTGTTGTTTTCCCTAGGTACACAAATTCACTTAATTACACTTCACAAGGCAGAAGTATGGTTGACTCACAAACTATCTGTTATTATACCTATACCAGACCTTGACCTCTCATGGTATTGATGGTGTCTGTGTGTCTGTGTGTCTGTGTGTCTGTGTGTCTGTGCCTGTGCCTGTGCGTGTGTGTGTGCGCACGCGTGTGCTATACTCCACCAAAAGTATTAGTTGGGTACCTATCTTTAGTCTCATAAAATTGAGGAAAAATATGTAGGTAGGTACACATGACCTTCCTGAATTTCAGAGCTGGTTTAGGCTGAACCACAATGTTGTCTTAAACCAATAATTCAAACAGAAGTGAGAATTATTAAGTATAAAGGGGTAGAAATCAAGGTTTGACATCATTTCAATGTTTCAGTAATGGTTAGATACACTTCTATCGACTAAACTTGTTGATTCAAGTCCGTGCAAGAATGAGTATTGACTGGCCTGGTAGGAGCTAAAGGAAACATCCCCAGGGGCAGGCCATGTCTGGCTGATAAACATTGCGTCTAAATTCTGCCGACTACCCGGAATTTCCTGATCGGATGGTAGAGATCAGGACCTGGACCTTCTAGTAGTCAGCATGGCTTCACTCCTAGAAGGTCGTGCCAGTCGAACCTACTGAAAGCATTGGAGCAATGGACTGCAATAATTGATGAAAGTTAAAGGGGCTGGATATTGTGTTCGACTATCAAAAAGCATTTGACAGCATACTGCAAAGAAGGCTACTGAAGAAACTGAGCAGTTATATGGTATCAAGGGTAAAACATTTAACTGGGTGAAAGATTTTCTGTCAGAAAGGTTTCAAAGAGTGACTGTTGGTGATGGGAGTTCTGAGTGGGGCCTGATGGCCAATGATACCACGTATATTCCATGGCACAGTGAGCGTTGCAATTAAGTGCACGTGAGCTCGTGCAAGCAATAAGGGTTGATGACTAGTGGAGTCCCACAAGGTTCTTTTCTTGGACCTGTTCTTTTCTTGATCTATGTTAACGAGATACCCACACTGGTGGAAAGTCACATCAAGTTGTTTGCTGATGATGCCAAGATGTATAGAGCTATTGCTACCCCTCATGATGCTGAATGGTTGCAATCAGACTTGAGTGTTTTAGAGAAGTGGTGTGAAGAATGGCTCCTCAACTTTAATCCTCAAAAATGCCAAATAATGCATTGTGGATCGTCAAACAGCAACATAGAGTATGTAATGAAAGAAGCCAGTGGTATTCAAAGAACTTTATATGTAACTTCAGTTGAAAAGGACCTGGGAGTGTACATAATGAATAACCTCAAGCCTACAACCTACTGTCAGAAGGCATCTAACAGGGCGATGTCAGTGCTTTGAAGGCTGAAGATGACTTTTGATAGATTGGACTTGAAGAACTTTAAAATTCTGCACTTCTCATACATTAGACCACATCTTGAGCATGACATACAGGCAGCAGGCCCCTACATGGTGCAGGACTTCAAAGCTCTGGAAAAGGTCCAAAGAAGGGCAACCAAGATGGTAAGCCAGCTCAAACATTTGTCATATGAGGAGCATTTGAGAAAAAAAACTAAATCTGCTAAGCATTGAAAAGAGAATCTTGAACTTGGGGTGACTTGATCGAGACATACAAAATTCTGACAGGCAAGATCAACCTGGACCCCAATCAGTTCTTTGAACTAAGCAAACATGCCAGAACAAGGTAGACACAGCATGAAGCTGACGAAGAGGAGATCAACACACCTATTGATGCTGAAGTTCTTTGCAAACAGAGGGTCACACCATGGAATGAACTCCCACAAGAAGTTGTGTCTGCTGAATCAGTGAACTTGTTCAAAAACAGACTTGACCAATACTGGGCCACGAAGAATCATGTCAATCAGTTCTGAGCTATGAAGACGTGAGCACTGAATAGACTCTGTCTAACTCCAGCTCACAAGCCTAAACCTTAACCTAAACCTAACAAGCTCTTCATAGTGCAGGACCTGAGCCCGGTTTCACCAAATTTACAAATTACGTCAGGGAGCAGATCATAAAATATTAACCAATCAGCAGCCTCAGATGATTGTGGGCACACACATCTAAGGCTTCTGATTGGTCAATATTTTACAATCTACTCCCCGACGTAATTAGTAATTTTGGTGAAACCGGGCTCTGATCTCACAAAGTCAGCCATTCAAAGGTTTGGACTATTTTTTTTTTAGTAATGATAAATGAAACATTCTACCATCATAATAGGAAATTGAACTGAGAAGTTTTGAAGGCCATTTTATGAAATCACTACAACACCTTAATTCAGTCTGTACACTTTCCATTGTTAAATATATTTGCTGTTTTATTCTGAAAAGTGGTGCTTATAGGCCTTGTAAAAGCTGCATATGGTAGCATATGGACATGTACCACTGCTATTGTATGTACCAGCAGGGATTCATTTTACTAAATACAGTATTATGTGTGTTGTGTCATAATTGTTTGATGATATTAACATTGAAATATTCTGCTCTGATAAATAATTGATTTGACACACAACTTAAATTACTACATCCTACTTTGAAGCTGAGGACTTGACATGTTTTTGAATGTATACATAATACTGACAAACTAAATCAGCAATACAATGTCAAATTTGAAGTTAGAGCAAATTAGAAGTAACAACTTTTACCCTACAACTTTACCCTAGCATATAAGAGGGATGTTTCCTTTAACAATGGTATTGTTAAAGACATTGATATTATAAGGGTCCTCTCTGTCTGTGTTTAATGAGCTTGATGAGAAGGGAATGTGCATGCCAATTGCCAAGTGGCCTTTTACTTCCCAATCACTGTGAAGGTAAGAAAGGTAAGGTATAGTCATTATTACATATAACTCTTAGCTAATTAGGGTTTCAGGGTGCACAGACTTCTAAGGTCAATTTGAGCCCAATATATAACACTTACCTGACTTGTTAAATATCCCAGTGCAAAGGATGATAATATCCATCCTTGCCAATGTAATGTCCAACCAAACTCATCTGTCATTGGTATAATGGCAATGGGCATAAGAACTCG
The DNA here is from genome assembly GCA_031763405.1 of Balanus nubilus. NCBI lineage: Eukaryota > Metazoa > Arthropoda > Thecostraca > Balanomorpha > Balanidae > Balanus > Balanus nubilus. The sequence goes on from JARFNZ010133648.1 coordinate 6,237, forward strand.
ATCAGCAGCATTTATGAAATTTGCTGCTGAGCACAAGGAAACAATTATCTTGATGTTTCGTGATGACAAACTCCCAGTCATGTTGACAATGGTTTTCTGAGATGTTACAATCAAAGCTGTTGTTATAATAGCCAATTCACACCAATCAGCATAATTCTTGAGAAAAACTATCACAACCCGCTTAGTCACAGGAAAATATCTGGCTGCTGGCTTCCTTCAGTATGACAAAATAGAATGACATCACAGCTCAATCTGTTATAAAATAAGCATTCCTGAAAGTGGGTAGGGAGGTACCATGACCAGTGATTGGGAGTAAGTCGATGTTATACTTTAACAACAGCTTGAATCCTACAATCGTATAACAGTAGGTAAAACACTATAATCACGGTACTTGAATAACCAAGCCTAGAATAACTATACTATGCAATAATCGTGTATGTAACACAAATGGACAACTTCATGTCCAAGGTTTCATCATTGCATGTGCGTCACGACAACGACATATTCGTATTCGAATTCAGCGACGACCCGATTTAGTCAAAAATCGCCACATATGTCAATCTTGCCATGACATGAACGAATCTGCAGCCGGTTTTTCGATACATGACCTAGTTTGATCTCTAAGGGTCATCAAAGATCAGACAACAGCCTGTACCCTCTAAAATATTTATTTATCCACCGATTTGAGAAAAACAAGCACCATAACGTTTCTCACCGTGCTGACAAACCGCACCTCCAAGGAATTTGGTTTCAAGGTCAAAGGTCAAGGTCAAGGTCATTTTGAAAAACGGTATACCCTCTAAAATATTTATTTATCGACCGATCCGGGAAAACAAACACCATAGCGTTGCTTACCCTACCGACAAACCGCACCTAGGAGGAATTTGGCTGCAAGGTCATAGAAAGGTCAAAGGTCACGGTCAAGGTCATTTTGAAAACGGTGTACCCTCTAAAATCTTTATTTAGTTACCGATTTGAGAAAAACAAACGCCATACCGTTTCTCACCGTGCCGACAAACCGCACCTCCGAGGAATTTGGTTTCAAGGTCAAAGATCAAGGTCGAGGTCATTTTGAAGAAAAAGAAACGGCGTACCTTCTAAAATGTTTATTTATTTACCGATCCGGGAAAAACAAACACCATAGCGTTCATTACCGTGCCGACAAAACGCACCTCCGAGGAAAATCGGTTTCAAGGTCAAAGGTCAAGTCGAGGTCATTTAAAAAAACTCGTTGTACTCTCTAAAATCTGTATTTATCGACCGATCCGGGAAAAAACAAACCACAAAGCGTTTTATACCGTGCCTAAAAATCACATCTCGGAAGAACTTTGCTTCAAGGTCATAGAAAGGTCAAAGGTCACGGTCAAGGTCATTTTGAAAAACGGAATACCCTCTAAAATATTTATTTAATGACCGATTTGAGAAAAAAAACGCCACAACGTTTCTCACCGTGCCGAGAAAAAAAACAGTACCTCCGAGGAATTTGGTTTGAAGGTCAAAGGTCAAGGTCAGGGTCATTTTGAAAAACGGTGTACCCTCTAAAATCTGTATTGATTGACCGTTTTGAGAAAAACAAACGCCATAACGTTTCTCACCGTGCCGACAAACCGTACCTCGAAGGAATTTGGTTTCAAGGTCAAAGGTCAAGGTCAAGGTCATTTTGAAAAACGGTGTACCTCCTAAAATCTTTATTTATCGACCGATTTTAGAAAAACAAACGCCATAACGTGTCACACCGTGCCCAAACACCGCAACTCCGAAGAATTTGGTTTCAAGGTCAAAGGTCAAGTTCAAGGTCATTTTGAAAAAACGGTGTACTCTAAAATCTGTATTTATTGACCGATCCGGGAAAAACAAACACCATAGCGCTTCTTACCGTGCCGTCAAACCACATCTCGAAGGAATTTGGCTTCAAGGTCATAGAAAGGTCAAAGGTCACGGTCAATGCCATTTTGAAAAACGGTGTACCCTCTAAAGTCTTGATTTATTAACCGGTCCGGGAAAAAAACACCATAGCGTTCCTTACCGTGCCGACAAACCGCTCCTACGAGGAATTTGGCTTCAAGGTCAATGGTCAAGATCAAGATCATTTTGAAAACGTGTACCTTCTAAATTTGTATTTATCGACCGATCCGATAAAAACAAACACCATAGCGTTTCATACCGTGCCGACAAACCGCACCTTGGAGGAATTTGGCTTCAAGGCCATATAAAAGTAAAAGGCCACGGTCAAGGACATTTGAAGAAAAAAAAATTGTACCCTAAAATCTTTATTTATTGACGGATTTGAGAAAAACAAACGCCATAACGTTTCTCACCGTGCCGACAAACCGAACATTCGAGGAATTTGGTTTCAAAGTCAAAGGTCAAGGTCTTTTTGAAAAACGGTGTAGCCCACTAAAATCTGTATTTATTGACGGATCCGGGAAAAACAAACACCATATTGTTCCTTACCGTGACGAAAAACCGCAACACGGAGAAATTTGGCTTCAAGGTCATAGAAAGGTCAAAGGTCACGGTCAATGTCATTTTGAAAAGCGGTGTAACCTCTAAAATCTGTATTTATTGACTGATTTAAGAAAAACAAACGCCATAACGTTTATCACCGTGCCGACAAACCGCACCTCCTAGGAATTTTGGTTTCAAGGTCAAAGATGAAAGTCAATGTCATTTTGAAAAACGGTGTACCCTCTAAAATATGTATTTATTGACTGATCCGGGAACAATAAACACCATAACGTTCCTTACCGTGCAGACAAACCAAACCACCGAGGACTTTGGTTTCAAGGTCAAAGGTCAATGTCAAGATCATTTTGAAAAACGGTGTGCCCTCTAAAATATTTATTTATCTACCGATACGGAAAAAACAAACGTCATACCGTTTTTTACCGTACCGATAAACCGCACCTCGGAGGAATTTTGCTTCAAGGTCATAGAAAGGTCAATGGTCACGGTCAATGTCATTTCGAAAATGTGTACCCTCTAAAATATGTATTTATTGACCGATTTGCGAAAAACACACGACATAACGTTTCTCACCGTGCCAACAAACCGCACTTCCGAGGAATTTGGGTTCAAGGTCAAAGATCAAGGTCATTTCGAAAAACGGTGTACCATCTAAAATATTTATTTAATGACCGACCCGGGAAAAACAAACACCATAACGTTCCTTACCATGCCGACAAACTGCACCTCCGAGGAAGTTGGTTTCAAGGTCAAAGGTCAAGGTCCTTTTTGAAAACGGTGTACCCTCTAAAATCTTCATTTATTGACCGATCCGGGAAAAAAACACCAAAGCGTTTCTAACCGTGCCGACAAACCGCACCTCGGAGGAATTTGGCTTTAATGGCATAGAAAGGTCAAAGGTCACGGCCAAGGTCATTTTGAAAAACGGTCTACCCTCTAAAACCTTTATTTATTGACCGATTTGAGAAAAGAAAACTCCATAACGTTTTCACCGTGCCGACAAACCGCGCTTCCGAGGAATTTGGTGTCAAGGTCAAAGGTCGAGGCGAAAATCATTTCGAAATACGGCGTACCCTCTAAAATCTTGATTTAATGACCGATCCGGGAAAACCAAACGCTATAGCGTTTCTTACCGAGCCAGCAAACCGCACCTCTGGTCTGCAAACCGCAAGCCGCTCCTCCCGACAAACAGCACCTCAAATCGGTCAATAAATAAAGAATTCAGAGGGTACACCGGTTTTTCAAAATGACCTTAACGCTAGCGCTGTCGTGGCGGAGTCGCTGCAGTATGCGGCCGGCGCTGTAGTCTTTAGTAGGGCAGTCCCTACAGTGCCCCCTCCCTAGACATGTCACGAAGAAACGTGACGTGGCGATAATGCACGGGAGGAAGCACTGGGAGGCGGAGCTGTCGCTGGTGGTGCGGCGCGTGCAGGCCGCGGCTGATCACTGAGTGCGGAACAGTGAGGAGTTGCGGGTCGCGCAGACGAGTGTTGCCGAGCGGGTACAGGCAACGGCTGACCCGGTGAAGTCGACGCCGGGTCCGAGGCGTCAACTGCGGAGGCGAGAGGCGCGCCAGATGCTGGGGGCGCCAACGGTGATCTCGGTGCGCGTGGCCGTGACCTCGACGAAGGTCGACAGCACACCCGTCACTCCAGGTGACAGTGCGGAGAAGTCTGCAGTGCAGGTCGGTAATGACGCAGTTGCTGGGCTGGTGCTGCATAGCCTCGAGCTCGTGGCTGTAGCGGTCGAGCCGAGAGGAAGCTAAGGCGGGCAGTGCCAAGCCCAGTCAGAACTGCGTGGTAACGCGACGGCCGAGCGCCAACACAACCAAGCCCAGCTCGTGCACGGCCAGGTCGGGGCGCGCGGGAGCTGAGGCCGGTGACGTTGAGGCCGACCGATGCCGTTGCCGAGCCCAGCTCGTGGCCGCCGTGAGGTCGGGCCGAGCCGGGGTACGACGGCTTCGCTTCCGAAAGAGTTGAGGTGGCGATCACGTGCCACCGCCAACGCGCCGAGCTCGTGACCATCGTGAAGTCGGGCCGAGCAGGGCCAGAGGGCGGCGAGGCAGAGGCGACGCGCCATATGGCCAGGCCGAGCTTGTAGCCACAGTGAGGTCGCGCCGAGCGAGTTGAGGCCGGTGACGTTGAGGCCGAGCGAGCCGAGGCCGGGTACGTTGAGGCCGAGCGAGCCGAGGCCGGGTACATTGAGGCCGAGCGAGCCGTTACCGAGCCCAGCTCGTGGCCATAGTGAAGTCGCGCCGAGTTGCGCAAAAATGAATACCTGTGCTTTGGAGTCAAATGTCTCGAAAATTACCATACCACCCAATTTCGTTACCAATGCATC
>JARFNZ010133659.1:0-11042 GCA_031763405.1 Balanus nubilus
CCACTCCTGGTCAACTGCTCATGGGTGGCGGTGTATTTATAAACAAATGTTGGGCAATGTTACACGTGAAAATGAGCGAAATCGGAATAGGTGTTTTTTTGCTATTCAAATAATTACACTTTGGTTCAAGATCAAATCAGTTCAAAGGTTATTGGCCTTAAATGTTTTGTATGCACAATAAAGCTGCACCAATTGCCTATTGCATGCATTTTGATTCATGACAATGAGACAAAAACTTACAAAATTGTAGACTTTTGAACTTTGGGATGTACTGGGATCAGGTCAAAGTTCAATGACTTCTAGCTCCGTTGTCCAAGGTCAAATTTTCAAATTAAATCACATGGGACGGTTTTGCCCATGAACAGGCCTGCATGCAAATTTTGAAGCAAATCAGAGATAGTGCTGTATTTTGGTGATCGATTTGATATGGAATGTATGTGACGTGAACTTGCACAGCTGCATGGAAGTCAAGCGCTCCCGGTTTCGGCAATACGGCGCCCTCCCGCCCGCACACCACTCGTAAGATCGCCCTTCGCGCCACGCCAGCTGCGCACTGCGCGCCACGCCAGCTGCGCACTGCGCGCCACGCCAGCTGCGCACTGCGCGACACGCCAGCTGCGCACTGCGCGCCACGGCTTTCGGGGCGGGCTTTCGAACAGCCACAGCTAAACGGTGCATCGCATGTTGAAAAACTGGCTCTGGTTGCTAGCCTCACCAGGACAGATCAGCAAAAAGTTTTCGTTCGTACCACAGTCACAGGTTCCAGCTGATCAGTTCGAAGTTTTAGAATTTCATGAGGATATTATTACCTAAAATTAATTTATCTAGTATTTTTACATCGGTGACCTAAGGTCAGGTCAATTTCTTGACCTCCCCATTATAAGTCAGTGGGGGAATATGCAAACGCTTCCTAATTCAAGAGTTCTCATCAGATCACTCCAATACTCTCGATATCATGTTTTATCATGCTATTTTTAATGATCCAGGTGCACTTTTGTCTAATTACCACCTTGCAAGACCATCCGAGGTCATCCAGGTCACAAACTGTTTTGTGTCTAGAACTTTTGATGGAGTGAATATAGAGACGTGAAAATGGTGCCAATATGTTAGTCTCGTCAAGACGCATCGACACATGGTGCATGACTCAGAATGCCCTACGGAGGCCACCACATGACGAGGCATGTTACTTACCTCAGGCGTTTTTTTTTTGCTGCTTTGAATGCAAATAGTGGCAAAGGACAATACGTTGCAGCACTTCTAACATCGCAACTCATTGCTAGTTACCTACTTCTTCATGCGTAAACTGTTTATCTAGGAATCAGAACACCGTGAAAATAGCCAAAGATCCATTGGGATTATGGATTCAGCATTCAGGGTTCAGGTAGGATCTGAGGCTTTTTCCAAGTATTTTGATGTTACAATAAGAAAGACAGGCTCAGATACAAAGGAGGGATATAGAAGCAATAAGATGCAACACACAACACAAGTGCTATATCTCCTTTATTGCAGTCAGAATCTGGATTCAAAGCTTAAGACGTCTGGCATCCAGGCACATGTCTGCACGTGACTTTGACCTGAGGTCGAATTTTCAAATTTACCTCTAGAGCTCACCAAGTATGTGTTTCGACGCGCCTTGACGAGCGAAACACGATGGTGTCAAATTCGTTTCCCTACCTTTATTAGTTGAGATGTTATTCACTAACGTATACAACGTACATTTTGACCTTTGATGACCTCTTGGCCTAAACTATTGACCTGAGCTCAAATCTGTTGTCACTCTAGCAAAAGAGCATTTCAATTAATTTTTACGTTTTTCAGTTTCTTTTTAGTTTGCTAGGTCCCGACATATTGGGGGAATTCCTGCCAAAGTCAATATTGGGGATTTTTTACCTTTGATTTCCTCTGGTGACATCAATTTTTACCTGCGCAAAAGATGACTGAACTAGTTTCGCAGTGATTTTTGACGAGCTTTCGAACGCAGCTTTCCGTTTTCCTCTAAATGCTCTTAGTAGCCGATTTAGAAGAGGGTGTTAAAACAGCCCACAGACACGGCGAAGGTGGCGCCGAGACCGGCATGGCGCGAGCGAAGTGTGAAAATGGTGGTGTTAGAATCTTTAACAACACCCGACACCAACAAAGTACCCTCCGGTGGCGGAAAGTTTTTCTCCTAAAGACCGAAGATGGCCGAGGACAGTCTTTGATGGGATCATTTCCTCAATGAGAGGGAGGGGGAGTCGGGATAGCAGGAGAGAAATGTCATCCCGTGTTCGACGGTGAACGATGGAGAGAACATTTTTCGTCGGAATTATGCCCCGGAAGTGGCATTATCATGGCTTCTGGAGATGTGAGACGTCTAGCTAGCCTTCTGGTTGAGATGGACAGCACAGACTCCTCAACAATAGTTAAATAACTGAACGATACATCACCGATTGCGGTAATTCATATTTTTGCGATTATCGGGGTAAAATGTAACCTGTGAGGTAACTTGGAACCATGTGATGCTGTGTATTTTGTGTTATTAGTGTTAACGGTATTAGCATTGTTACTCACATATGTGGAGGACAACATTCGCACTTAATTTTACCTGCACATGTTTAATTTTAGTAATATTTTATAACTTTACTTACAGGTATTTTGCCTCTTTCCAACGTCACCCTGTTTAGGGGATTTCCGACCCTAATTGTTGTGATTAACTTGAAAAACCAGCTTCCGACTGCAACGAAATTTTCAGTACCCTACCTTTAAACAATCGTCCCAATTTAACAATCCCCGCAATATTGTACCCCCACCCTGACCCGTGAAATATGCTTGGTTTCTCACGGTCATGTCGATCATTTTTTCGCTTCCCGCGTCTCGATAGTCCAAAGCACGTGAGCAGGTGTTGAAAGGTGGCATTTATGGCTTGCACTGAGATCGTGAGTTGTGACAATATCAGATGCCAAACGAGGTGACTAACTTCTAAAGACCTCATATGATCTCTTGACTCCGGTGACCTGAAGGACCTTTGGACTTTGATACGCTAATGTCAAATTTCACATTAATTTTACACACACACATATATGGGTCTAACTAACCTCTTACGGATCAGCTAAGGTCAGTGACTTCAGATGATTATAGATGATTTTGTTTTGAGAAACGTTTTTCACAAACAAAATGAATATGCTTAACTCTCGACCATCCCATCTGAACCCCATTTTGAACAGAAATGCCATTAACGGGATCAAAACAATCGTGCTACCCCAAGTCCAATAGGGTTGCCTTTATCAAAATCGAGAAGTTCCGAGGTCTCTGAGGGAAATCTGTTCTCCTCGCAGGTTAGCGAAATCCTGGCCACCCGCAAGGAATATGGTCAAACGCAGTCACTTGATAAATGAAAGTCACGATAAAATTCTTTGTGCGAAAAGTCCATATACCTAACATGTGTCACATGACTTAAATAGACGTTTTGCTCAAGTGACTTGTGACCTAACCTTGACCTTGAGCTTTGCCGAGAAGTTTCACTTTGCCTCATACTAGATGTGCAATATGCATTATTCACATGTTTGAAAACACTTTGAGTGATTGTAGGCGAAATATAAGGAACCATAGACAACTGTACTGTAACTGGATTGGACACGAAATTTGTCGGCTCTTGATAAGGGTACGTATTATGATGGATGACGGATATGCTAAGTACAACTTCCCATACGCTACACAATGTACTTATCCTATTGGAAATATCGGAAGCATTGTGAGAAGTTACATTTAGCAGTTGTCAGCGAAAACCTACCGGCTGGCCGCTGTGTTGTTTGCAATTCTTATTAAAATTATCTTATATATTATTTAAGATAAATATGTTGTATATTTCAATTTTTGATGGAAAATCTCTCTGTGGATCGCAGCTGCGGTTCGGGATATGGCTACAAGCCAACGTTATAAAAGGAAGAACAGATTGAGGAAACCTGCTTTGATCACTACTGGCAATGTAAATAGATGCGCATACGGTTTCTGAGAGAACGAAGAGACTCTGAAAAAATTGGCGGCTGAGCTTGGCCTAATGATGGAGTGCTTACATGAAACCGGACATATATATGCTGTTTTTTTATGCTAGCTGATTTCATTGTGCAATGTGCTACTTTTCCATGATTTCCGCTGGATGATTGGATCATTATTATATTTTTGCAGGTCCCAATAATAGCAAGAAAGAACGATGAACGTATACGAACGATAAACGATGAACGATAAAGAACATTGTAAGCTTAATATGTGGCATAAAGGAAATGTTTACGGCTGTTATGTTATCTAAAGCAGCATGCTAAGCACCTGTTTGACTCGTGTTGGCGATTGGTGCGCCTGTAACTGGACTCCTTTGGAAGAAGAGGGACAGGAACAGAAATGGCCGGACACACAGCCGGCAGGGAGTCCGCGCTGACTCGGCCGCCGGATGCTGCGCCTCAGCGGGATGGCCGGCGTCACGGCATCTCACCAGTGCCGGCAACTGGTGCTTGCTGCATTGTTGCTACCCTGGACCCTGACCGGCCACAGGACGGACACGGTAGTCGGTGGAGCGATGGATCGCGCCCTCGGGCCGGCGGGGTATGTGGTGGCGCCCAAAGCGCGCCTTCAGCTGAGGGAGAGCTCGGCCAGCGGCGGTGTTTTGGACGCTCGGGTTGGTGATCGAGTGCGGATGTGACATAGGTTGAAATACGCCTATGTTCACATTCATTATTATTCTATTCTTTATTCTTTTCGTATATTCTATATTCATCAGCACCGACAGCACAGGCAGCCGACTCGCGGCGACAAAACTCTGGACCTCGTCACGTCAAAGCGCCTGTATGTCTACGTGTTGGTGAGAGACGGTATTTTTTAATCTGACCACAACGAGCTACGTTAGATCCGTTAGATCGGTGCTAAGCGCACCTCCACCTGTAACTAGGGCATCCGCGTTTAATTATAAACTGGCAGATTTTGTTGGTCTTAGACGCGCTTTGTATTTAACCCCTTGGTCAATATTTAGATCAGTTGGAACTTGATGATGCCGTCGACATGTTCTATAGCCTCTTAGAAGCTGTCGTACATTATTTCTTACCGACCGTTCAGATTAACCGCAGATTTCCTCCTTGGTTGAATCGAGAAAGGAAGGAAGCAGCGTGTAGAAGCGTTTAGAGAAACGTTTAGAGATGGAAGCAGCGCACAAGAGAATGAAGCGCAGAAATACTGATGGGACTACTGCTGACTGAAGTCAAAAGAGACGTATATTAAAATAAAAATTATCTGAAACTAAATTTAGTGAGTATTTGATCAGCCTTACGCATGATTTCAAAACCAATCTATAAATATTTTGGTCATTTTTGAAATGCTTAAAGGAAGGAAAAAAGTATCACTGTATTGGTCGATAATGGCAGGGTAGTAACCGGTGGTAGGGAGCATGCTAATGTATTATACCGCGTGTTCGCCAGTAACTTTACGGATCCCCTGGTGCCGCCTGTGATGCCTGGAGCGACAGTGTACGATTTGCCTATCATGTCCGAGCTAAATTGTTCTATTGATATGGTTAGAAATATAATGCGTGACATCCTGGTAAGCAAAGCGTGCGGGCCAGACGGTATTAGCGCCAGGATCATCCACGAATGTTATGATGAACTTGCTGTGCCTTTAGTAAAAATCTTTAATATGTCTCTCTCCCAGGGTGTCTTTCCAAAGAGGTGGAAGCAAGCGAATATTGTTCCTATTCACAAAAAGACAGTCTGAAAACCGCACTCATGTTCATATGAATCACCACTACTGTGAACAACCGATGGGTAGTAGGTCACCCTTACGAAGAAAGACACATGCAAAAACGTAAGGACATATGGGCGGCTTAGGTGAAGACGATCCAGCAATCCTTGGCGCCTGAGTACACTCTAAGAACATCAGCGGGATTGTTCACGTGGCACGCGCGACATGCCCTACCGAGCCCATGAGTTGATCAAATCCATCCCGAGACAAGCGTGCGAGTGTGACGCTTCAGAATGAGGAATACTGAAATGCGATGCTGCTTTCGAATGCAAAGATATATCAGGGTAGGCTTTGTTGAGTTCAGCCCATTCGGTCCCATCGGTGACCGTATGATAGGCCGAGAAGTTTCGTGTCAAATCTACCGGGTGTGCAAAGAAAAACGTTTGGAACTTCGAAGCTGTAATGGACAAGTTTCATATCACACAACCATATGATTTGTATTAAGATCGAATGCTATTTTCTCATGAAAAGCACGATGGTAATGTTAATTTTTGTCGAAAAGTATTATAAATGCCATAACAGACATACCTATACGTATGTGTGCTAGCCTCGTGACATGTGACATACTCATGGTGACCCAAATAACGTCACTGCCTAGCAACCAATAGACAAATAGGATTGCGAGTTAGGATGTCAATAGACCATTATGATAGCCACATAAAAAGACAAATCTGCTGAGTCATTTTATATATTATTATTCCAGCTTGCATGCACCATACGTTTATTTGGTAATTTTTATCTTGAGAGGTTCACTTTAATGTTTATTTCGTGCCTAGCGGACATCGTCAACTTAAGTCTCGCGCCAGTGATTTATTTTTAGAACCCATAGCACACTTCAAACACGCGATTATATTTCCATAAGATGACTTGAAGTTGAACGTTTCAGAATGTCTTTGCAATTTGGGCTAAACATATTATCTAGTACAGATGAGCGTTTCAACCTCTAACTGATTTGATTCCGCAAATAAATTATAAAACGTGTGATGAAGAAATATCGCAGAGTTTGTTCAGTCATTTATCATTTAATATGTTCTACCTCGACGGAAAGAACAAGGTTAGTTTTTGAACAACAACAAGAACCAGCAATGCTAACAGCCTTTACAGTTACGCAAGAGAAGTTGAAATCCATAAGAAGTGAACAAAATTCATAGATGCATGCTGAAGTGGTTTCTGAGTTCGAAAAGCATGCTCCACCAGTACTTCTTTGGACTACCAGGATCGCTGGAACCCACGGTACGTTGGCCTTGTAGCGTCTGTGCCTCACCTTTTTCCACTTGACATGGGGGAAGGGCTTAAATCATGGGCACTGGCGGGATATTACCCCTCAAGTGTCGACATTTTAAAAGCCCCTTCCCCTTCCGGCACTGCGACAGGTAGGTAGTCGTTAGTTGGTGCTTCGGTCATCTATAAGGCAAGCAACTAACCATCGTGACAAGGTGTAAAGTTATTTTTGTATGTTTTAATGTCATATTGCATGAATGAATGGATGCAATATAATACGTAGCAATATTGAAATCCGTTGTTATTGAAATTCCGAAATCTGAATAAACATTATTGTTGTATTTGCTGTTCTAAATGGAAGCTGCAGTACCTGCTGTACAAAACTGAACCAAATACTCATCTGTGTCGTCACGGCATCAAAAACATTTTTTTTTCATCAGGATATGTATACGAATTTAACTAAATTGTTTTCTGTGGTACTACGCGTCTTTCGGTAAAATTGCCGAAGTTCAGTATATCAAATTTTATTTTTGATCATATGGAACAAAACAAAAATCACAGCCTGAAACTTGTCCATTTCCATTGAAATACGCACAGGAGATCGTCGAAATTTAGACGATATCATATTACAACATATTTCTACAAATGTGTCAATTTTTATGTGATCCCGGGGTGGTATCGTGCTATTCCGTGGATCGTGATATTTTGTGCTATGAAGACAAGGTGACATATTTTGTTTTTTCCTTACGTCCACATATATTCTTAATCTATATTTTGATGCTGAATTTCAAGATAACGTGCTACTCCACGTGCAATTTATCGAAACAAATTAATCGGTTCATCAAAATGCTGGAGGACGGACACAGAATCAGGCGAACTTAGAACTAGAAGTCATCGTTTAAGATCTCTCATTGACAGGGTGGCAAAAATAGATTTGATGGCTAATAAATCGTTCCCAGGGTAGCAGCTGCTATATGCTTATGAGTAACCGAAGGTTGTTGTTCAATTGAAATATAACAAGTGCTAAAACAACAACCTTCGGTTCGGGATGCACCCCCCCCCCCCCCCCTAGGCGTTGCCTTTACGTTATGAGAAGCTGTACTCAGATAGCTTCATCCTACAGTAACATGTAACTTTTTCTGAAGGAGCAGATGATTCCATGGGCACCCCGCGGAACGGTGTTCCTTCATCGACAAGAACGAATGGTCGCCGAACTCATTTAACGTTAAACATATGGACTACTGCGTCTGGAACGCTCTGGCGAAGCCAGTTGACTTACCGCCAGAAGTTTGACTCACTGAAGGCATTGAGGAATGTGATGAGATGGATACCTGGGAGGTAGTGACTGAACACCATCAGTTGGAGTATGCTGTTGTGGAAGTGAGGAATGAACACTTTAGTCCGATCTAAGGGACATGCGATCACTCATGTGCTCAATAGATTTGCAGAAATGCAGTGCAAAAATGATTTCTGACATCTTTTATTTCAGTGTTCATAAATCAGAATGAATGCAAAGATTTACTTAAACATTTGCAACAATAAAGTCTAACAAATGAATGTACACAATTTTAAATCCCTATCTATACTCAACTTTCTCCAAAATAAGCCGAGAGTTGGGAAGGTGTTTTGGCCCATCCGGTAGTTACTGCAGTTATCTATGATAAAATGTATGGCTCACAAACCAAAGGCCTCGATTTTGACCTTTGACCGGACCTTGGCCTAACATGTGACGACAATCATATTTTGTGTATGCTTTAGATGCGCCTCGTTGAGAGCTTTCGAATACCACACCGTGCGACACGGTACGACCATCGGTTCCCGAGATACCAGGGGCTTCGGATCCGACCCCCCAAGCGGTCGTGGCCACCGAAATATCACTGGCGGTACCCGTTTAATTGCCTTCACCTGGCGGATGCAGTGTGTGTGTGTGTGGAGGGGGGGGGGATATAAGTTCATGTCCCCCCCCCAAATAAAAACGAAAGCAGCAAAAATACCCTTTTTATGCTTAAAATGTATGCAACTTTTATTAAGGGTAGTTTGTTTTAATACCCACTACTAATTCATAAGTAAGCAAACTCCAAAAAGTTCTCAAAATTGTGTGAAACTTCTTCGGATTTGCCCCACGAACCGCCCAAAACCGCCGTTCTGGATCTGCCAGTGATCGTCCCACCCCGAATGAACTTCACGGTATTGAGTACAATTAGTGTTATTATGAGTGAAGGTGATATTGGAGCCGCTTGATAATGCTATAGTATTTTCTTACTTAAACGATCGCTTAAAGTCTCGCCCTCGAAACTGAAACTATTCGTTTCATTCATCCCACTTGTCTGGCCAGTGGCCACTCGACCAGTGCCTGATCTGCTTCCAACTGGATTTATTTGGCGGGCTGGGCCAAAAAGTGCAGAGCATGTAGGTACTTTTGTGCTTTCAGCTGTCACTTCAGAGCATGCTGCAAGGTTGAAACTACAGTAGCTGGCCGATAAATTAAAAACTGCACCTGAAGCGACCCTGCATGGATGTCTAACTCACGCCAAGATGCATCGTAAGGTAAAACAGGGCCAACTGGAGAACCAGTACCCTATGCCAGTATCTGGAAAGAAAAAAGCAGAGCGTAACAGCTGCCGGTGGATCATCCGATGCTGAACTAAATTTTGTAGGTATGCCGAGTAAGACTTTTCAAGTCCAGCGACCAACACGTTACACACAATATGGGAGTAATACAATGTTGCAAAAAATACTTAAACCAGAAAAAAACACTTAGCACCACTGGCGGATCCAGAACGAGGGCTGCAGGTGGTTTGGGAGGCTAAATTTCAAAAAGTTTCACCAAATTTGAAAAAAAACTCATCGGATTTGTATGCCTTGTGCCTTATAAGGCAGTTTAAAACAAACATGCTTTAGTAAAAGTGTATTATATTTCCTTCTAACTTAGAAAATGTGTCAAATTTCGCCGATTTCAGACGATATGGGGGAAGCTAAAGCCCCTGCTGCACCCCTTGGATCCTCTAGTGCTTGGCACAAGTCTCCCTTCTGTTATTATATTTCCAAGGGCGGTGTTTACTACACAGTTGGTGGGGAGCCGCTCCACCAACTTTGAGTTTATCCTCACCAACTTTTGCTTTGCCCCACCGAGTTCTTGCTTTGTTCCATCTGTTTTTGCTAGATTTGAAGTTGTTTTTCTTAAAAATGTTCATTGTCCACAAAAGCCACGCATAAATATCTCGACAGTACGACCTTCGGAGAAGGTCAAGGTTCTGGGCGTTATTATCGACGCAGGGCTGACTTGGGGGGCGCATGTGACGGCTGTAGTCCAGAAATGGAACCGAATTATTGCAACCCTGTACAAGTTTCGGCATTACTTCTCCAGTGATGTCATCAAAGTTATAATTCAGGCCTACGTCTTTCCACACATCACTTATTGCCTAAGCGTGTGGGCTGCGGCTGCCAAGGGTCAGCTACACCAAGTTCAAAAAGTTATTAACTTTGCAGCGAGGCTCGTCACTGGATTCAAGAAGTATCACCACATCACACCGGCTCTTAAGTCACTGAACTGGCTAAGGATCGAGACTCTGGTGGTGCGCCATAACCTTGTCAGTTTAGCGCGCTGATACACGATGACTCGCCTGTAGCGATCCGGGAAATGTTCACCCGACGGAACGATGTGTCGACAAGGCAGACGCGCGCCTCTGAGAGGGGTGACCTGCATGTGACCAAATGCAACCTGGGTGCATCGCAGCGGGTGTTCTCCCCAGAACTTCTCCCACCGTGCGGCTTTGGCGTGGAGTGCACTCCCGCCATCTATCCGGAATAAGCCCACAGTCAACGCCTTCAAGGCGGCGTCGCAGTATATGCCATGCTCTTAATTAAGTCTTAGCATGTTTTTACCGTACCTCTGATTCGTTTTACTTTGTCGTTTTCCGGTGTTTTACTGTGTTTCTTTTTACAATTTTTGTTTATACATTTAGTCCGAACCTTTTGAATGGACGGCTTTGCGAGATCAGAACACGCGCTAAGCAGAGCTTGTTGCGCAGGTCCTGACCTCTACCGTCCGATCGGGAAAT
>JARFNZ010133670.1:0-11041 GCA_031763405.1 Balanus nubilus
GCTAGTAGCTAGCTAGTAGCTAGTGATGGGAAGTGGTGACAGTGACAACCCTGATCGAAGGGAAGTTGAGAACATTAATTTGTGCAGCAATATGTACGTTTAAGTTCGTCTAGCAAGTGGACGTTGTATCAAGATGTCAAGTAGCTACATTCAGAGGAACCGTAGGCCACGTGGTCGTTTCGGTCATGACACCATATCACTCATTTACAAATACAATTAACTGGATCCGGCTTCAAGACACTCAAATCGTTATCACAGCTTAACACAACTTCGCTCGTGCCTCACAGCTGTTGAGATCTCCATCAAGACCCTACATGCACTTCTCTGAACTCGAACACTCGCTGTACAACCCCAACCTCCTCCTCACTTGGCCTGGTCCGTGAGCGCCGAGAGCAATGCCCGCAGCGCCTGGAACGCCTTCCGCACGGCGTGGATGTTGGGCAGGTTCATGAACACCACCTCGCTGTTGGGATAGTACTCGTTGCACTCGAC
This sequence comes from Balanus nubilus, assembly GCA_031763405.1. NCBI lineage: Eukaryota > Metazoa > Arthropoda > Thecostraca > Balanomorpha > Balanidae > Balanus > Balanus nubilus. Next base: position 493 of record JARFNZ010133670.1, read on the forward strand.
GCCGCCGCCGCGCGCCCGGTTCGCCACTGCCGCCGCGTAGCTGCGAGCGTCGACGATCACCACATTCTGCCGCACGGAGGACGGGCCAATGTCAGAGACACTTGCTCGAGGACAGACAAAGCTTACAGAAGTCCGCGATCACTACCCGACAGGGGAACCGGTCAGAAATTCCGTGCTTAATGTTCATGACGAAAATTTGGTGACAAAAGGGCATACTGCTGAACAAAAAGAGATAGCGCACGCGGCGGCCTGAGCATATAACTATGACACCAGACTGCCCGCATAACGCCTACAAATTGATATCTCCATGGATACTATGAAACCGAAGTACAGGACGCAATTCCTCCTGTATTGTAGACTTAAGTCACTCACGTTGAATTTTGAGCAAGAGAGGCGAACGTTATCGCCAGCAGACCCGAGCCGAGCTCATGGATTCCGATCCCAACGTTCATCCTACTAGCCACCAAGGCTCTTTGGAGAAGAGGAGCAGTTGCTCTACTCGGTTTCTCGGACTTACCTCGGTGTTTTTGAAGAGCAGCGCCTCCTCGGAGAGATCTCGGAGGCTCGGCACGTCACCGTTGACGTGGCCGTTGGCGGCGCTCGGGTCGGGGTCGGGGGCGGGGGCGGCCTCGGCCTCGGCCGAGAGCCGGTTGGCGGCGCAGGCCTCGCTGACGGCCTTGATGAGCTCCTCGTCCTCGGCGGACCTCCAGCCGAGCCAGCCGACCTCCGGCTGGCCAGAGCGGACCAGCACCGCGCCCGTCCGGCCGTGTCTATCAACACAACACATCGCACACACAGTCACCACACACACAGTACAGACACAGCCACCACACACAGACACAGACACAGACGCCACACACAGACACAGACACAGCCACCACACACAGCACAGACACAGTCACCACACACAGCACAGACACAGCCACCACACACGGTACAGACACAGCCGCCACACACAGTACAGACACAGCCACCACACACAGTACAGCCACAGTAGACACGGCCGCCACATACAGTACAGACACAGCCACCACATACAGTACAGCCACCACACACAGTACAGACACAGACACCACACACAGTACAGACACAGACACCACACACAGTACAGACACAGCCGCCACATGCAGTACAGACACAGCCACCACACACAGTACAGACACAGACACCACACACAGACACAGACACAGTCACCACACACAGCACAGACACAGCCGCCACACACAGTAGAGATTCCAGCCGACCTCCGGCGGGCCAGAACCGATCAGTACCGCGCCCGTCCGGCCGTGCCTGCCAGCATCGCATACAGTGACCAGTGATAAAACACAATACAGACAGACTTAGACTATACCACAACAAACCCTTCCAGTACAGTTGACCATGAGAGTCATCTCGCGTCCCAGCCACCCGACTGGACGCATCCCTTACCTCCAGCAGACGGCCGGGACGCGGCGCAGCGCGCGGAACCTCGCCACCTTCTCCAGCATGTCGTCGCTGATGGAGAGCGGCACCAGCAGGAAGCGAGGGTAGGACGGGCACAGCTTGAAGTCCTGGTTGGCCGTGCTGATCCGCCATGCCGCGCGCAGGTCGAACCCCATCCGCTCCAGCTGGCGAAGAAGATGGTTAGAGTTCAGATCCGCGCCGCCTAGCGAACAGAGCGCAGGCTACAGTTCCGGCCGCTGCCGACAGATGTCAGTGGCGCAGTCCGTCGGCGGTGGACAGCGGCAGGACGGCCTTGGCAGGGGCGCCGATCAGCTGGTGTGTCGGCCGGTGCTGTGGTAGTAATAGGGTGGGAGTCGCCGACTGCCGGGAATCTCGGCCGCGTGGCGTCAGGCCGTGCCGCGGTGGTTCGCGTGACGGGGCCGGGTCGGGCCCGGCCGGGCCGGTCGGCTCGGGCGAACGGCCCTGCCGCCCGGCGCCGGCCACACAGCCCCGCCACCGCCGCTGCAGCGATGATCACATACCGGTCCTGCCCGCCAGCCAGGCCGACGGAGCCCAGCCAGCCCGACGGAGCCCACCTAGCCCGACCGGCTGGGACGGACATGGCCGCCGGGCAGCACGATTGGCGGTCCGATGCAAAACAACCGCCCCGCTCTCTGAAGGTCGTCTGCGACGCTCGACCGCTTTTAGCGGACAGCGCTATTAAAAGCCAGTAGCAGGATTTAGCGCCGCATAAACCAGGCAACTACAGCGAGCGGCATGTCATTTCAATCTAATGTAGTCTGCGATGCTCGTTGATGTGCCCCAACCACACAATGAAAACAGTCGCTGGTATTTCAAGGTTTGCCAGAGATCGGATCGATACTTTCGGTTGGCATTCAATAACATCCGGATATAGTCCTCATTTAGTCTCGAGGAAAGTCATTCGCCTCCTCATAAACCGTTTAGTGGTAAACGAATCTGTCAGCTCGGCTGTCAAATCAGCTGTCAACCCCGCTGTCAACTCGATTGTCACTTGTCAGCGGATTCCGCCGCCGGAGGAGCGGGTGAGGCGAGTGGGGGACACGAACCGCTTATCAGCTCGGGACCGTCTTTATCTACCGGAAATGTTATCACTGATGAGAGGCGCGAGCCGCTCAAGTGTTGACAGTGCCCTACAGCAGGTGGGCCTCCCGTTATCGGGATTAGCTGTCTGTGCGCGATAGAAGCTGCCGCTGTGTGGGACCACTTCACCACCACCACCACCGTAGAGAGGCGACGCAGGGCTCATCAGGGGGCTATCACCGCTATCAGCGCAGCTCACCCCCCAGAGGTGGTAAATACCACCGTGAGAGGGTGGCTTATGACTTATCGCCACCAGTCTTTCCGGGTCAATCTACTATCATCAAGTATCAACCCATCAATTATCCATCAAGTATCAACGGAGTGCCGCCCGAAGTTTTAACTGATCGCTGCCTAAAGTACACATGTTCACTTACCGACATGCACACAAAACTGGCGTTGTGCTTATCGAGACCCCTCCCTCCCCAGAGTCCTGAATTTCGCAAATATGAGTGGAAAGCCACGCCCAAATGAACTTCACTTACTTACTAGCCACCAAAAAGACCTAATTTAAGATCGAGCTGAAAGGTATTGAACTCAAAACTTAGACAAATTGTGCGATCTACTGAAGTCCATGTTCCCGTTATACGTAACAAACAACGACTGGCTGAACAGTCCGGCCATCGGGTTATTGTCACACGACTCTGACCCGAATACCCACCTCCTTCTGGGATAGTGACGTACGGTCAGACCAGCGTTCATCATACTCGGGATAAAACAATTACAGGCAGTGGTGGATGCAGGATTTTTGAAGGTGCAGATAGAAAAAGGTCTCGAGGCAAGAGAAAAAGGTCTCGTTGGGCCCTATACAAAATTGGAGGTCCCTTACCGAAATATTGGGTCAGAATAAACACTACATTTAAAAATAGGTCTTTCCCATTCACAAATGTTCCTCTAAAGCATAGTTGATTTCCGCAATCGCCATAATGAACAATCTAGAGGCAATAATGGACCTTCTGGAGGCACAAATGTGCTCTTCTGGAATCTCAAATGGGCCCTCCGGTAGCCTGAGGATCCTTCATGTCGAGGCTCAAGAGGGGGGAGGGGGAGGCTGGCCCCTTTTGGATCAGCCACTGATTTCAGGACACTGCCCCTCCTGGCCTCGTCCACTGGATAATCAATTCGTACAACCCCCACCTGAAGCCAGCAACTGGCCACCCGAACAGCCTCCCATTCCTCGACACACACACAAAGCATGGCGTGTGTACCAGCGCACAACCATTGTAACCGATGCCTCAAGTTTGCCTGTAAAAATATCGCCTCGCTAACCTCTCACTTGAGCTCTCTCCCTCACCAAGCACGTCTCCCACTTCAGCCTCTCTCTCACCTAGCTCGTCTCTCACTTCTGCCCTCTCTCACCTAGCTCGTCTGTCTCTTCAGCACCTCTCTCACCAAGCGTCGCTCACTTCTGCCCATCTCTCACCTAGCTTACCCCACACCCCCCCCCCCCCCCTTACCCTATCAACTCACCTCGGCCGTATAGGTGGCCAGCTCGGCGCCGGCGGGCCTGACAGCGCCGGCCACGAGCGTCTGGTGGAGGTCGTCACCGCTCTCCTCGCGGCACCAGGCGTGGAAGGTGTGACTGAAGCTGTCCGTCAGCCGGTCGGGCGGCGTCAGGCCGGCCGTGAGGTCCCGCTGCCAGTCGGTACACGCCTCGCCAGTGGGCAGGGTCAGCCTGCCAGGCCGGACCGGCAGAGGGTACGGGGTCAGACAACAGACGGACGGCGGTCAGACATCGGTCAGGCATCGGTCAGACAGCAGTCAGATATCAGTCAGACATCAGTCAGACGGCGGCTAGACATGAGTCAGACAACAGACAGATAGCAATCAGACATCAGTCAGATAAGACGCAGTAAGTCAGGCCTGACATGAGGCAGACAACAAGCAGATAATCAAACCGGAGAACAAACATATACCAATCAGATAGCAATGAAGCAACAGTCGAGTCACAAGGCTAGACAGAGCTTCAGGTCTCCAGGCCACAGGTTGCGAGTTACAGAAGGTCCGCCAGGTCATGTGTGACAGGTCCGACAAGGGTGGCCACTAGTCAGGAGAGATACCGCATTTCAGACAGAGATCTCGGGTCACAAGTTCAGAGAGGGGTTGTCAAGTTACAGATACGGACAGCGGGAACATGGATATCTGATACATCCGCAACTGGAACACATTCGATATTCAGACGAGGTTCGTGACGTCATGCGTCAGAATATGTGTATGTGTAATGTGTATGCGTATGTGATTTGACAGAATATGTGTGTGTGTGTGCGTGTGTGTATGTGTGTGCGTATGTGATTTGACATCCTACCGTGACACTTGTAACTCACCAAACTGCTTTATTATTTGACTATTGACGCGTAATAGCCGCACTGGTTTGTGGAGCGTCTGCAGACGTCAATACAATACAATACAGACTACTGCGCAGTACTACTCGGCCAACAGGCGTGATCATTGAGCAATAAGGTCATTCGTAGAACTAAGCCTGCAGAGGGATTCCCGCAGCCACCAGTACTCATCCGACTGTCCCTAGTCTTTTGTGGTATTCTGGGAGTCTGCCTGGGACTCCCCGTTGCAACGACTAAAGCACAGCCAATATGCGGGTTCACAGCCAACAACTGTTCAATGAGGAAGACCAATACTCTAGAAATGTCGTACTCTCCTCAATGAATATAACAGCTCTCCACCCACAAAATTAAGATCAGAGAAATCTCGCATCCACTGAGACAACATAGGATTGAAATGCGACATAATCGCGCATTCTTGCAATCTGCTCGCATTTGACCGTCGTCCGCCCTGTCAGCACGCATCCGTGCTGGTATTCCACATCTGTCCTGCCACTCCACATTATACACAGTCACCCCGCGTCAGCCGGACAGCGCAACACCACATCCCTTTGCACCATGGCCGGTGCCAGCCGGCGACGCGTCCGGTCCTTCCCCTCCCTTCCCCGCCGGGGGTACAGAGTATCAGCAGAGCCGGCGGCACAACAGGATACCCTCAGCGCGGCGCCGCTTCACCGACGCTGCTCTACCCACCAACAGGATGCACGTCATCTGAGCCCAGCGCTACCGACGCCACCGGCAGCACGGCACGGTACAGCAGGGTACGGCGGCGGCGGCGAGCACGGCGCACGCCCGGGTACGCCGCAATGGACGAGAGCACGGTCAGGTACGGCGAGCGAACGGGAACGGCGCAAGGCCAGAGCAGAGAGCCGCGTGAAATCGAGCCGACAGTCTGAAACGTCAGCCGACATCACTGCACTACTATGTAATAGTGTCTACTATGCACTATTGTGCAGGTGAGGGGCTGCAGCAGCCGCGTCCGAAATCTGACACTACCTGAGCTCAACCTGAGCTCAACCTGAGCTCAACCTGAGCTCAACCTGAGCTCAATCTGAGCTCAATCTGAGCGCAGCTGGAATGTAGCGGAGCCAGTCGGAGCGATACCGGCAAAGACGGGCGCCAGCCACAACATAAGTTGATATGCGGTTAGAGGCGCGCCGCCCACATTTGGGTCACAAAGGACCTGCCACCCTCGTCATAGGCATAATTACACGTGATAGCAGCAGTCTCACATTAACAGCACAAAAGTGCATATTTGCAGGTGTTATAAAGGCCACTTATCAGATGACATTAACATTCAACGAAAGGAATGTGTTATTAGCAAAAGAAAGCAGCCCTCACTTTGGACACCGACCCATTACAGGCCAGTGAAGGTCATGCAAAAACTGCTGTCCCCTTCAGCTCAAAGGGCCAATAACGGTTTTCACAGCAGCTTGGTTTCGGAATTTCGAACAGTTCAGGGCAGCCGTGTTAGGAATGTAAGGAATGTTAACGATGACAATACAACGGCGCGTGTCACGGCCTGATAGATATGAATAGAGGCTGCGAAATAACGCCACGCAGCATGCCAATCTGGCGAGTCACAGACTAACTAAAAGGATGATGGGAGCATTAAAGTATATTCCAGCCGACGCTGACGTCGCTTCCAGTACTAGAGAATGCGAAAATTTCACCGAAGCTCACTTCGTTTGCCTTCCCACTACCCAGTACCCATAACAAAAACAATCAGCATCACTTACCAGTCTAAACAGGAACATATTGAGCGATTCATTTACCGATATGATATCCACAACGCCAAAGTTGTAAACATGGATATGACATGTCAGCTCCCAAACGGAGAATACGAACTTACGGCGACACAATGAAATATTGACATACACAAGTATACATATACGTGACCATTGGCATAGTACATACTCATGCACACATGTTGGACGTAAATGCTCACAAATGCACAACAACCACATGTGCTGCACCATGCACAACTGTGATGTCCGCTGAATTAGGTCAATTCAGTCCGCACTGCTCACAGTACTTACATTTCTGCATCAGATAAGAAATGTTAGACTTCCGTGTCCCAACAATACGTCAGTTTTGGCGTGGCACGCTTCCACACACGGCACGCTAAAAACTTTGCAAAACTTTCTTGCCCATGCCATACTTCGCCAAAGGCGGTTCAGGAAATTCGTGCTCGAGTTGTGGCGGATCTTGCAAACTCAGCCAAGTCGAACAGAAGTTCAGTAATGAAGTTAATAACAACAGGAAGGCTTCGCAACTGTACACCGTAGCCGACCAAGTTCCACCGGTTTTCGATTCAGGACATGGTGTTGCGTGAACGTCGTATGACTTACAGTACGCATCGTTAATTTTACCTGATCAAAATTCATCCATTCGTCACTTTTAAAAGGTCGATCTTCTGAGCACGATTCAGAAAAATTACCAGCTTTACACGTCAATTCTGTTTAGGGCTGCAGGCTGATCACACTTATCACAACTCACCCATTCTGTCTTTCCCATCAGGCGCCCCTAAACAGACAATTGCCCTTAAACAGGCAATTGCCACCGACATCACTCCCTCCCAGCCATAAATAGCCCACCAAGGCCGCGTGTCTGCCCCATTTGTGTCCACTGTTGACACCAGCCGCGGCCGGCACGGCGAGCCTGAGCCGGCACTGTAACCCTAACACCGCGGCCGTCAGTGACGTCACTGGAATGTTCAGTTGAGCCGGGACAACACGGCCAGCACGGATTAGAACCAGATGATCAGATAGCCAGCCCGCCCAGCCGGCCAGCGAGCGAACTAGCAGGGCCAGCTCGACCGGACCGCGGCAAGGACCGGTCGCCAGGGCGGCGAGCCGAGCGGGGCCGGGTCCGTCTCCCTGTCTCTGTCTGTCTCCCGAGCCGCGACCAGCGGCGGCGAGGCCAGACAGAGCGATGAGTCACTCTCGGTGACGTCATCGGCGCCGTGAGGCAAGTCAGCTGCGGCCGTCGCGGCAGCCGCCACCTGCACGGGGAGCCCGGAGCCGGGGTACTGCGCCGCAGCACACGTTAGTTGCAGCAAGTCTGCCGTGTGCTGTCGATTGGCGATCTACAACAGACCAGCTTTATCTGCCCGGTCAGTCCGCCGGCCCGGCACCGCGTGGTACCACGTGCTTTGTTGCCTTGCCATGTTATGCCACAGCATGGCACAACAGAGCACGGCAACAAAGCACGATATGGCCTCGTCGACTCTGAGATACAGCATCAGCCGGGCGGTAACTCCTACGAAGGAATCCTGGTTTCAACATGGCAACCAACTTGTGAGGCAGCCTTCCACCGAACATTTCTTTGTATCGCCACAACGCCGGCGCCCTGCCAGCCGCCGCCACAGCCACCAGCCACGCGCCGCGCCACCATGTTTCTTCACAAAGCCCGTCCGCTCCGACAGCCGACAGCTCACTCCATCCCTCCCATCACACAGTCCACCCCAGTCTGACAGCTCAATCAGCCTCATCGCACAACGAACGCAGTCCACCCAGTCTGACAGCTCGATCAGCCTCATCCCACAACGAACGCAGTCCACCCAGTCTGACAGCTCAATCAGCCTCATCACACAACGAACGCAGTCCATCCCAGTCTGACAGCTCGGCAGCGGTGGACGAAACGCGTGTGGCGCGGTGGACCGGGTGCGTGCGGCCGGTCGGACGGCAGGTCCGGCGCCAACACGTGTCCGCGTGCCGCCGCCGCCGCCGGCCCGGCAGCGCGGCGCAGACGCCATCATCGGCCGATCTGACGGGCGTACGTCGGTCACGCACGTGGTCACGCACGTCCCGCACGGTCAGCTCGGAGAAAGCTGAGAGCGGTGTCCAAAAACTGTCCGCAGCACACGCGCACGGTTTCTGTGAGGAATGAGACTACTGGAGCGCAAGGGCGCGAGGACGAGACTGGTCACCCGCACGGCCAGTGGATGTTTGTTTACGGCTACTTGCCACATTGCAGAAGTTCAGAATAATTAATACGAAAAACAAAAACTAATGGTACGCTTCTCAGACCATGCAGAGCAGACCCATGAGAGGTTAGCAACTGATGCATGTTGTCTTTCGTAGCACAAATTATCAACACCAGATTGTGTAGCAGCTAGAGTCGATTTGTACGGATACCAACACGTCATCACACAGAAGGCAGGCTGTCTGAGATGGTCTGCTCTGGCAATTTCTGTCTGCACCCAATCATTCACCATAACGAGCACAACTACGCCTCCGTTCAGCAGAACTCGTGACACATTACTGACAGGTCCAGTCACCACTTTGGACATCGGACAACGACCCACGTGACGCTGCGGCTGACACGCCCATATCGTCACTGCACAGGTCAGTCAGCTGATCCTACCGTCACTGTCAGCTGATCACCACGCCCCGTCAGCTAATCACCACGCCCCGTCAGCCGACCGCCACGCCCCGTCAGCTGACCGCCACGCCCGTCAGCTGACCGCCACACCCCGTCAGCTGACCGCCACTCACGTCAGCTGACCGCCACTCCCGTCAGCTGACCGCCACGCCCCGTCAGCTGACCGCCACGCCCCGTCAGCTGACCAACTGAGCAGCCCAGGCCAGTCCGGTGCGACCACGCCGCCTCATATGGCAGTCCGGGCCGCAGGCGCCGCCGACATCGCATCCAGCAACACACGACACACCCAGCATGTCGAACATCACTCAGCATGCGATTAGCATGCAGCAACGCGCCCAAAGTTAGCCCAATTTGCATACAAATGCAAAAACCACACCAGACTCGCATAAATTAGACAGCCCATGCCACTAACAACGTCCATAAATACTCGGCAGACCCCAACCGTTTAGCACGATGCTTTAGCTACATCACGAGGCGTCGGATCGCTCGGATCTCCCGGATCGGTTCGGCTCTCAGATAGCCGCCTCGTATCGATCGTTGCGGTGGCGATAATGGCGGTCCGGCAACCGGGGCTACTCACTGCCTTTTACGGGCGGCGTCCCGGCGGGCCGCTCCCGTGGAGAGGATGCCATATCGGGCCGCCTGGACGGCTGGACGGATGGACGGATCGACAGGAGGGCAGACGGGGTGATGGAGAGAGCAGCACGGACAGTCGCTCGACACGCGCCGGGCCGTCTCTCCCCAGCCTTCCGCACGCGATACGGCCCGCCGCTGACAGCCAGGAGCCGGGGGATCGTTCAATAGCTCACCGGCCATCGGATGATGGAACGTCCCAGAGCAGAGCCTGGCAGATGAAGAGCCGTCCACGCCCAGGCCCCAGAGCCCAGCGGTAATCAGATGATAGACCACCAGTGTCAGAGAAGTGGTTTCACTATCTAAGTTTGCAGAACAAATTTCCTCACCATCGGCAGAACAAATTTTAATAATGTGTATACCAATCATGCATGTAGGCAGGATTTCGCTCAGGGAGTGGCCACAACACATTTTCAGCTACCTGGGGCGGGGGGTGCAGTCAATAATTTTCAACTCGATTCTTTCCATGCAACGCCATAGGCGTAATGTTAAAAGTTAAGCACACTCACATTTTATCCTGACTCCTATGATGATAGCAGCCTGAAAAATATTAATGCATGCTATTTTTTTGTTTATCTTCTGCCATTTGGACTCACAGACTAAAAATAATCATTCTTTATAGTCAAAGTTTTCATGGAATAAAATTTCCA
>JARFNZ010133681.1:0-11040 GCA_031763405.1 Balanus nubilus
AGCGCTTGCCTTCATACAGACGTGCAACCAAACAAACTATCACGTAATTTTGTATGCTATGAGAGATTGTAGCGCAGAGCATGGGGAGTCGATGAAGATTTCCTTTGCCTGCATTTGGGCCACAATTTACGCGATAGCTTTGGTCAAATGAAAAGAAGATGATTTGCTATAAAATGTTGTAAAGAAGGCCGTCAATGGATTTTTTTTTAGAATTTACAGGGCTGGACTCAGCGTGAGCTCATGGCTTTTGAATGGTGTATCACCCTTAGTTTGACCATTCCGAACCTTTCCAACGAACCTTATGTCAAATTTTGAAAATGCCTTGACTTGAGGTCAAATTTTGAAAGAAGCCTAACCACATTCAATTTAAAGGGACTTAACACCCTTCCCAAAATTTGATAAGCAAACCAATCAGTTTTGAGCAGGACCGTGGAGTCAGAGTCGGAACCGGAGTCGGAGTTGGTCAGAGTTGGCAGTATGGCCGGAGTCGGAGTAGGAGTCATGGAGTCGCAAGCATCTTACCGATTCTGACTCCAGTCGGAGCTCGCCATCGATTTCTCGCGCAACTGACGACTTCTTTGGTTAAAGGAATATTCACCGGCCTGGAGATATCAACTTGACATTCCTTTCGAAAAAAATGATTTAAAAATACAAATTAGGCATAGTCATAACATATGGATGATATAATTTTATAGGTTTTATGTTTTCCATGTTATAGCTGAACCATCTATTGGAAAGTTTCCGATTATGACATAAAAAAAAAACAATCTTTAAAACAATATCATGCTCGTTTCATCAATTAATTTGAAATCACGGTATTGTGATCTGTTTCAAACTTGTTCAACTATTTACCTTGATACAATGTAATGACACGAGATGGGGATGCGGTAAAAAATACCAGGAAGGCAAGCTGGGCCCGTAGCTAGCCGCTCGAGCCTGTTTCGCGGATTCACTGTTCGAGCCTGTTTCGCGGATTCTGTCGCCTATACGCCGATTTAACTTGACTAGATTCGCGACAAACAACCTGCGTTCGTGCTCGGGTCACGTATACTTGTTTTGCTGTTAGAAGGAAAACAAATGGGAAAATGAATGGCATTGTAGATATTGTTCTCTATCACGCAGTTGGAAAACCAATATAGACCGAAGTCGGAGTCGAGCCAGAGTCGGAGTCGATTTTTCTTTGCAGGCCGGAGTCGGGGTCGGAGTTGGGGTCGATAAAACTTTGCTGACTCTGCAACCTTGGTTTGGAGTCTTGAAAAATTCTCTCTCAATCGCTTGCAATTTTGATTTGATTTTTCCCTCAAAAACCGTAAGATGTTAGAAAACACCGCCCGTTATTAAGTATGTAACTACGGAAAATACATAGTGAGCGACAATTTCGAAATGTTGATAGGAAAAGAAAAACTTCAAATGAAGATTGCAAACCAACCAGACCGACCGACACTCACGTGACAGCCAGCGTCCTTCTAGCACATGTCAGCGACCACGACCTGACAGTTTTCAACGTACCCTTCCCAAGGGTTAAACGGAAGTCCCGAGAGCTGACAACGCGCTCAATGAGGCACACCGACTTCAGCCATTTCTGTCTGGACCTGTTGACGTCTGACTGGTCCGACATGTACAGGGCCGACAGCGTGGACACCACTTACTCCGCGTTTCTGCGAACGCTGAACGCAGCTGTTGATGCCCACTGCCCTGTGAAGCGCATCCGCTTCAAACATCGCGAGGGTCCCTGGCTCACACTCGGCGAGGAGCTCCAGGAACTGCAGCAGCTGAGAGACTCGGCTCGCAGAGAGTGGGACACTCAGCGCACCGCTGATTCACGGAAGCGGTGTGCTTCCCTCCGTAAGAAGTTCAGGGCAGGCTTAGCGAGGGCTCGGTCGGAGTTCTTCAGGTCCCGGAGATCCGCAAAGACCATGTGGAAAGATCTCAGATCATACGCTATCAGCAGCACCAAACCAATAGAGCAGACACCAGCCTGGACGCAGCATCGGCCGACCAATTCAACTCCTACTTCGCGGGCGTGGGCCGCCGTATGGCGGAGGGACTCGCCGCGCTGCCGGGCGACCCTGTGCCGCCGCGGCCGCCGACAGTCAGCAGCGCCGGGTTCCGTGTGCGGCCAGCCACGCTGCCGGAGCTCGGCCTCGCCCTGCGCCGGATGTCAGACTCCTCAGCGATGGGATGTGACGGTGTCTCGCTTATGATCATTCGGCGATGTTTTGCGGTGCTAGCGCCTCACATTCTTCACGTTGTGAATATGTCTATTGTAACAGGTGTAGTCCCGGCGGACTGGAAGTGTGCGATCGTGGTGCCGATCTACAAATCTGGAGACAAGACGCAACCGTGTAACTTTAGGCCGGTCAGTGTTCTGAGTGTGATAGGAAAACTTGCTGAAAAAGTAGTGAGTTTAAAGTTGTTAGACTTTTTTATTGGAAATCGGGCGATGACGCCCACTCAATACGCTTACCGGCCAGGACACTCTACTGAGGATGCCGTTGTTGATGTGGTCAGAGCCATTTCTGACAACCGAGACAGGGGGCACGTGACCTGCATCACGTCATGCGACCTTTCAAAGGCGTTTGACTGTGTGGACCGTGAGGCTCTTCTTGCGAAGCTCGAGTGGTACGGTGTTTCGTCTCACTGGTTTGATAACTATTTTAGAGGTAGAACGCAGTATGTGAAGGGCGGTAGCGTGCTGGAGCCGGTAGATTTTGGGGTTGTTCAGGGCAGCATCCTCGGCCCAATTTTGTTTAACATTTTCACTAATGATCTGCACTGCCACCTCTCTGACCAATGTAAAGTCGTTTCTTACGCAGACGACACTACCATCCTCCACAGTGCGCCTCCGTCAGAGGAGGGCTTGGCAGCACTCAAAAGCAGCGTGGAAGACGACTTGGCCAGCCTTGCCACCTGGTTCAAAAACAACGGACTCAAAACTAACCCAAGTAAAACCGAAATGTCTCTGTTCGGAACAACGGCTGCCATCAAAAAGGCATCAATGTTCAGAGTGCGATTTGGTGACGTTTCACTGTCGCCGGCGAACCATATTCAGTTTTTAGGTGTCTTGCTTGATCAACATCTGACCATGGAAAGACAGACAGCTAAAGTCGTAAAACGATGCTTTGGCATTCTCATTACACTGAAAAAGTTGAGCTTCACTCTCCCAAAATCCACACTCACAACATTGGTACAAGCGCTTGTCTTCCCTCACCTAACGTACTGTTTGCCGGCCTGGGCTCCACCCACGTATTCTTTGCGTCAGCGTGTCGATAAAGTCATCAACTTCGCGACGCGCGTTGTGACGAAAAAACGTAAATTCGACCACCTCACAGAATCACGACAGCAACTTCGCTGGTTACCGTTTGAAAAAGTAATTCAGGAGACAGACTATTTGCTTATCCACCGACTGGTGAACAGAGAGGATGCACCCGACAATCTCAGGTCACTGGTGTGTAGTATCGAGCCGATGTGAGCAAGCGAGATACCCGTGCGTCCGTTAGCTCTGCCCTCCACACTCGGCGATGGAGACTAGAGGCAACACGCCGGTCCGTGTCCGTCCGCCCGATCCAAGCCTGGAACGATCTCCCCGCTGATCTGCGGCGAGTGGTGGACTGCGAGACAGTTTAAGAGTCGCGTTAGAACCGTGCTGGTCTCCCCGCCATAGGCGGAAGTCCGGTGACTCAAGGTGTGTTTTATTGCCTCTGGAGTGTATGTGTATCATACCCATCAGTGTATGTGTGCCCTATCCTCCATATCAGCCACCTGAGCTTTGTGTACTTCATATTCTCGTAGCTTTTATCTGACACATTGTTTTTATCTTTACTTTCATGCTGTCGCATTTTCACGTCTGAGGATCGGAACGGGGGGTGTGCTTTTGTATCATGACATCGGCTACGACATGCGAGTATGTTTGACACTGTGGTGGTAAGAGCCAACTGCTTGTTTGGAGCCCACAACGACACGCAATAAATAAAATAAATTAGTCCCTATATGGGGCCCAATTCATCCAACAACACATGTGAATGGAAAGAAGATACCCTAAGTTTTAATTTGACATTTCAAATTGATTTAAAAGCCTTCATCATAAAATTGTGCGGGATCTGAATGAAATGTTCATTGTCATTGGGAGAAACTTGTTCATAACATTTGATGCATCCACAAACTTTCACCAAAAAGCAGGGTCACTAATGGTATGCCATTCTCAGCAGGCTAGCTCATCACGTTACCAGAATACTCTGCAAGTTTGTTTGGCATATTCAGTTAACACAGTCAAATCACTTGGTGACTGTGGTTCCTTTTCCAACTACAATTCAGTTTTTTTCCCTAAATAATCCCAGTTAAACTGGACAGAAGTTGACTGAGTGGTGAAGATCCTCTCAACCAAATTCAGTTGCAATGGGTCCCTTGTAAACAAAATGAGCTCTCCACAGACAAAAATACAGATCTCAGGCCATTGTTGCACCCTCATGATGCATGCTGTTATTCTGATAGCATTCATAATACATGTTAAATTATGTGAGACATCAGATGGGTGATGTCTTTCTTTCAGGCAGATTAGTGGCCATTACAGGTTTTGCATAAGATAAGTTTTGCATAAGTCTTCAATGGACTTTCTACAATACCGTTTTAGAAGGTGTTTTCCTAAGTCTATACAACTATCCTCTTGGACCGAAATGGGAGGACCCTTTTTCTCATTTTTAAGTCTTGACTGGCTGAGTAGCAACAGGAAGGATTAATTGGTACTCCTAGTTAGTTGTCATGACTGCCAAAGGTCATGTTTTGTATTCGTAAATTCAGTGTTAACCTTTTGGAAACACAGATTTATGAGGTCAGAACCCATGCTAAGCAGAGCTTGTTGCACAGGTCCTGACCCCTACCGTCCGATCAGGAAATCTTGGTACCCGGCAGAATTTAGACCGAACGTCCTATGTGCCCCACAAAGCCGGATACGGCCCGCTCCGCTCACCGTCATCTGGTGTTGAGTGCGGCCACTGCCGCCGACCGTAGGCTATCCCAGTCAGAAGCAAATAGCGAGCGCCGAAGCGACTCGAACCCGGACTCTCACTACCAGCGGGGTCGAAGCTCAGCGCTCCCCCCTGCTAAGCTACTGGGGTGGATACGTTGTTCTCTGATCTGATCTGATGTCCTTTGACGGGATGGTGCCTGTAGCCTTCAGTGAAAGAGATTGTGGCTGGTGGTGCTGATAATCACCGTTTGTTTGATTCAGCGGCAGCAGAGATGGGCGCCGTCCCGCTGAAGTGGCTCGTGCTGCTGGTGATCACCCTGCAGACCACGGCGCTGGTGCTGGTGATGCGCTACTCCCGTGCCAACTCGTCCGGTCCTGCGTACTTCGCCAGCACGGCCGTGCTGCTCACCGAGATGGCCAAGTTCTGTGTGGTGCTCTTCACACTGTGGATAGAGAATGGTGAGCTGATGTCATCCTTGCACATACTTATTCTGTATTGGAGTATCCATGCTGTAATTCTGATGATAACATTAGGTTAGAGTAATATTTGTTTGTTGGCCATGATGCCTCAAAATACCGTTTGTTTTTCCTTTGTGTACGGCTGTTTGCTTTTGGAACATGCTGCACCTGAAAAACGACGCAACTGCCGGCTGAGTAACTTGTTGGTCGGTGGTATACATGCAGCATGTAGGAACTTTGTCCAGACTACCGCGCTCGGTCCCTTCTTTCCTGTTTTGAACTAAGCTGTATGACGAGCGGAAGTGAAGCTTTAACGACGCGTAGTTTGTTTATTAATCGTGGTATGATCTAAGTACCACATACGTCGTGCTCGGCGAGGCGCGACATACCGTCACACCCACCGCTTCCTGTCAGTGCCGGCTGAGACAGGTCGTCGGCACGTGCCGCCCCTCCCCAGTCGGTCACCACAGGCCGCTCCCTATCCTCCAACAGACAGGTGGCGTCCTCTCTCGTCCTCTCGTCCTCTCGTCCTCTCGTCCTCTCGTCCTCTCGTCCTCTCGTCCTCTCGTCCTCTCGTCCTCTCGTCCCCCGCAGGCCGTTGGGTATCTTGTGACAGACTCTGTTGACCCCCCCCCCTCCCAGGCCTGTCGGTGGTGATTGATCCCCCCCCCCGCTCCCAGGCCGGTCGGTGGTGGTTGATCCCCCACCCCCAGACCAGTCTGTGATGTCTGTAAACAGATGGTTTACTCTCCCCCCCCCCCCCCCCACATCCCCTAGGCCGGTCGGTGCGGCGGACGGCAGCCGTTCTGAGGCGGGATGTTATCCTCCAGCCTGGCGACACGGCGCAGCTCTCAGTCCCCAGCTTCCTCTACACCATCCAGAACAACCTGGTGTTTGTGGCTCTCACCAACCTGGACGCGCCCACCTTCCAGGTTGGACGGACACTGGGGCGGCGGCTTAGAGCAGGGATTTGCTGGATAAGTAGTCGGGCTGGAGATTAAGACACGACAAGCGGCTTATCATCGGCTAGTGTGATGATGGCTTGTTAAGTGGTGTGATCAGCACTATATTTTTGCAGGATGATTGTGTGTTTCCAGGATATTTTGGTCTTATCAAAAACATTGCGGTGCGGACTGTAAACATGCTCTTCTACTTGAGCATGGTTGATGATTTTGTGTTATTGCACGACCATCTCCCAGCATGCGCAGTTGCAGCTGTATAACTGGTGTTATAAGTGTTTGCTGTGCTGCTGTAATGTCATCCCGGCTCGTTTGACCGACTTTGGGTCAGTCTTATGCACTAGTATATCGTCTGTGGTATCTTGTCTCACTAATCTTACCGGTGACCTGCTGACCAGCCTTTGTCCCCCTCCCCCCCCCCCTAGGTGCATTGTGTGGCGTATTGGGCCGACCTGTGGGCCATAGCATGTGTGTCGTGTCACGTGTCGCGTTGGGGTTTCCTCTAGCCATGGGGTGTTCTGTTCGGCCAGGTGCTGTACCAGCTGAAGATCCTGATGACGGCCCTCATGTCGTCGTTGATGTTGAAGCGGCGCGTCCGGCCGCTCCAGTGGCTGGCGCTCTTCATCCTCGTCGTCGGAGTCTGCCTGGTTCAGGTCAGTGGCTGGTTCACTCCTGTCTGGTTCAGGTCAGTGGCTGGTTCACTCCTGTCTGGTTCAGGTCAGTGGCTGGTTCACTTACAGCACCTGTCTGACTCTGATGCGTCTTTAACATGCCGGTCTGACTCTGATCTGGACGGACTCTATGCTTGGTACTCAGGGTTGTGCTCGATGACGTCACTGGCTCAAGTTGTCCCCATTTTATGCGGCCCCCCTCATGGTTCTGGCAGGGTGCCAGCAGAGTGTCGAGCGCTGCCGGTGCGGGGTGCCATATTCCCATTGAAGGCGCACTTTGTTTTCAATCCTTGCCTGTTGCGAATCTTGCATCTCCACTGACCCTGATCTCGCCCCCCCCCCCCTCGTATTCCTTAGCAGTTGTGAGGAGGTGCTGCCCACAAACCGGCAGTAACTTCAGTCAGTCGCGCAATTGAGCATAACTTTGTTAGTACTGATATATCAGGAATTAACGACCCTACAGGCTGCCGACGGGCTATTTTTAGCACTGGTCGGGAATGGGATGTATGTGACCCGTCGTGGGCGGCGGTGACGGGCCGATTGGTGGCTCTCTGTCTGTGAATGGCCGAATTGACCCGACCCGACCTCCAGGTGAACAAGGCGTCCGGCTCAGACGGCAGCCAGCGTCACAATAATCAGCTGGTCGGCTTGCTCGCCGTGCTGACGCTCTGCGTGTCCAGCGGATACGCCGGGGTCTTCTTCGAGCGCGTCTTGAAACACGGCGGCAGCGGCGGCGCCGGCGGCAACAAACCGCTCTCCATCCGCAATATGCAGCTCTGTGAGTTATGGACGAATCCATTTTCCGAAACAGTAATGTGCAGATCTCAGATGAGTACAGAACGGTGGTGCATTTCTAGGAGAGACGGGCTTTGAATCCGTTTCAGAGAACGGTTATTTCCGTACAGAGAGATGAGATATGATGTGTTCTCGGTACGTAAGCAGGATGTTAGTCTCGGAAAAATTTGTTCCCGGGACCCCGTTAGTCTCTGAAAATTTGTTCCCGGGACCCGTGAGAATGAGATCCTGGTATTGGGTCAGGTCGCCGATTCAGGAAGTGACACGACTGCCGGAACTGTCTCTGTCCATCGTTGGCGGACTGCCATGTTTTACTGGTGCTTCGCTAGTGACTGTTTCGTCAGCCTGTCTGTTGGCAGTGTTTTCTCGGCGGCGGTGTTTTCTCGGCGGCAGTGTTTTCTCGGCGGCAGTGTTTTCTGACCGTCCCTGTGTGTCTCTGTTTCCAGCGCTGTTCTCTCTTCCATTCGGCGCGGCGGCAGCGGCCTTCAACGACGGCGCCGCTATCGCCGAGCACGGCTTCTTCTACGGCTACACGCGGTACACGTGGGCCGTCATCGTACTGCAGGTCAGACGGTCGGACGGAGCGGAGCCCGCGTTGCCTCGCTAATGCCCGATCTGATCCCTCTTTGCCCCGTCATTACCGTCCCTCGGTCGGACGGAGCGGAGCCCGCGTTGCCCCGCTAATGCCCGATCTGACCCCTCTTTGCCCCGTCATTACCGTCCCTCGGTCGGTCGGAGTGGAGCCCGCCTTGCCCCGCTAATGCCCGATCTGATCCCTCTTTGCCCCGTCATTACCGTCCCTCGGTCGGTCGGAGTGGAGCCCGCCTTGCTCCGCTAATGCCCGATCTGATCCTTCATTGCCCCGTCATGACAAAGGTTACGACTGTTTTCTCACCTTCCACATAGGTCATGGCATATTCGGTTCTCCCTTCTCTGCTTCTTAGCAGACCTCATCCCTCTCTCCTCCTTCCGAAGTCTCTGGACTCCCCGGGCCTCCATGGCGAGAGGAAGCCACTTCTGTCCCCTCTCTCCCCTCTCCCCCTCTCTCCCTCTCTCTGGTGGAAGGATGTTTGTGATCACCCTCCCTCTCCCCAGCCACACCTGAGTTGAATTCAACCCGTCTCCCAGTCGACCGGTGCATGGGGACCTTTCGGTCGTGAAGCCGACTTCAAAGTAAACAGGCCACGGTAATGCTTGTTTGGCCGCCGCTAATGTATCCTATAATTGACGGCTGCACCCGTGTGTCATCATAACATAATGTCGAAACGCCGGCATGGCACTCCGTGCACGTAAGTGTGGGATTGCCGATGTGCCTCAGGCCCTCGCGTTACCACGTCCAGGTCCACTAATAGGCTCTGACATCGCCCCATGATGACGCTGTGATATCCGGCGACTCGTGGACACAGCGGGATGCTCTGAAAGTCTGACCCCGAGCCTGACTGTGACTGTGACTACTCTGTCGCTGAGCTGACGTTTCACGCAGCGTGTCGCGCGTCTCTCCAACTTCCCGTGTTCCATCGGCAGACTCTGGGCGGCCTGGCCGTCTCGGCCACCGTCAAGTACGCCGACAACATCCTCAAGGGCTTCGCCACGTCCATCTCGATCCTGCTGTCGGTGCTCATCTCGTGGGCGTACCTGGGCGACGTGGTGCTGACGGCCACGTTCGCCGCCGGCGCGCTGCTCGTGGTGGGAGCCACCTTCCTGTACGGCTACAGCCCGCCGCCTCCGCCCCCGCCCCCGCTCACGCCGCAGCATCGCGCTGCCACCGCCACCGCCGCCGCCCACGCCAAGGTAGAGTAGTGGCGTCCGGAGAGAGTGGAGGAGTCGGCGCTGGCGGGTGAGTCATGGGGTGTGTGATATCGGGGTGGTCAGCGGGTGACAGGATGGGTGAGGCTGATGGGTGGAAATTGGCAGCACGGATGGCGCACGAGGACTGGTGGGGAAGTGGAGTTTGATGGGGTGTGGTTGGAGAATCGATCGTTGGCTCTGGAAAAGGGGGTATGACAGGGTATAATATGTCATTGTGTATGGCGGCCATTATCGAGTTGTACCTGTGTCGTACCGTGTGGTTGATTAGCTGATTTGTATATAGGAACGGTGTTTGATGGAGCCAGTCATTAATTTTATCCTGCATTGTGTTGCCATCACCATGCTGAGTAGGTGGACTTTCTATTGGTGCTAATTGACATGAATTTTTATTTTTTATTTTTAGTCCGTCTGTTCGTCTAAATGCATATCAAGTGATTGCCAGGTTACGTACAATTATTACCCATAACAACCTTTATCCCACTGCCACATATGCCATTCGCCAATGAGACAGGCCACTTTTCCTTTGGTTTCAAACCCCATCCAGTTTCCCTTCTATTGGCACCAAGGCTTTCACAATCACACTGCTGTAATTTCAGGCATATTTTGATATTTCCCACTTGCTCCTGCCTGAAATCGTTTTCGGATGGTGACAGCGGCGCTCGATATTTGATGACGTCACCGTCCAGTATTGACCTTCTCCGCGTTTGGCTTGCGGCACGGCACTAAACTTCGCCGCCTGCCTAGAATTTCTCGATAATATGATGAGGTCGAGTTTCGTTTTTACTCCCGGGCATTACATAGCATGGGCTTCGATCTGACGAAATCAAAGTAATCACAGGGCCTGGTGCACTCACGGGTCGGTAATACTCAGGATCGAGTTTTGCAGTTCAATGCTTCCGTCAATTTACGTTTGTTGACGTCGTTTCTCGTTCAAAGCTGAAGCCGAATCGGCTGATTGGTTACTGCGTGTGTGATTATTTGATCTGTGTCATTACCAGCACCAGCCATTAATGAAATACGTTTAAGTTCCAGCAATGGTAAAACGTCAATGGAGTGTTCCTGCTACTCCTATTACGTTAAATTACATTGGCTGTTTTCCTTTGGCGGTTCATACCTGGAGCCTGGGACGACTTTTGGATTAGCCTCATTAAACATCTCGGATATCTCGGAATTATAAATTATCGCCTTACAGTTTTGAGAGCCGATAGATAGCCTTTGAAGTTACGACTGCCGGTAACACTAATACGTCGGCTTTTATCGCGACGAACCACCAGTCCACTGCACCGGCGGCTGGCGAGTGGGGGAGCAGCATCCCTTATGGACTCCGAACGCCACCCCCCCCCCCCCCCCTCCCCCGCCGTCCCCCGCCGTCCCGCCGCTG
>JARFNZ010133692.1:0-11040 GCA_031763405.1 Balanus nubilus
CTCCCGCCCGGCGCCGTTCCCCGCTCCCGCCCGGCGCCGTCCCCAGCTCCCGCCCGGTGCCATCCCCGCCCCGTCCCCGCCCAGCGCCGTCCCCTACTCCCCGCCCGCCAGCCGCCCGTCCCCGAGCAGTGTCAAGGCCATGAAGGGGCCGGGGCTCAGGCTGGGTAAGAATTGCTTCATTTGCTGCACCTCGCAGGCGGCCAGTGACGCGACAGTATGACCAATCACAAACCGGTTGATGACTGTGTTTACGTCGAACTGGTATACCTGGCGGCTAAACAAGCATTGGATGGTTATTGGTCACCTAGTTATTGGTCACGTACTAACGTCGTGGCGAATGATGTTTGATGATTGGCTCGACGTCTATTGCATTTCGATAAAACAGCTCGTGGGCACTGATAGCAACATTTGAACAGCTCCGGCGGCAGTTCTGCTTCGACTGTTTGTTTACAATTTTCGTTCATTTGCATTTTTTGAGACCCATGGAGGGAACTGAACCACGGTCCCCGACACAAAACAAGAAGCTAAGTACCTATTTTACCGAATAAATAAAAAAATAAATTTCAATTCTGCGCCGAATTCCTCCCCGCCGCAATGACAAGGCTACAAAAACAACAGTGTAGGTAATGGCAAGAAATGTTTCGCTTGCTGATTGGCTTACGTGCGACGTATTACATCACTTTTACTTTTGTGTGTTTGCTTATTCCGATTCTGATACGAAATAAGACGAAGCAATTAAAGCGAAAATGCAGTTATCGGAGGCCTATATAGAAATTGTATCGCATTTAAACGTGAAAACAATTGCTACTTATCGTATACAAAATGTTTGGGGGCGAAAGAACAGTGGACACACTCCCTTTAACATGCTCTGCCTGCGCTGACCGTCTCCTTCCCTGCCACCGCCAGATATTTGACCGTGAGAAGATGGACCTCATCAAGTCGATCGTGTTCCACGTCAGCAAGGTGGACCGGGAGGACCAGTTTGCGCGGGACGACCTCTGGGTGCGCTGTAAGATGAAGATCGACAAGTGGAACCGCGACCTCAGGTACAGGTACAGGGTATCGCGCCACTCGCACGGTAGGTATCCGGCCGCGACTGCGGTCGGCGGTCGGCAGAGCCTTACAGAGGCGGGCGGCGGCGCCCATAGTGTGGCGCCGCCTGTGGAGCTCGCTGAGTAGACACCCCCGCCCGGCCCGGACCCGGGAGCGGCCGCCGGGCCGGCCAGGCTGGACGTGCCAGACGCTAGTCCAGTGGAGAGTTCCGCAGTCCCGTGCGGTCCGGATGTTGGTCGGCTATCTGCCTGTGCCGGCAGCGGCTGCCGTCCGTCTGTATGGAGGCTGGTGTGGGTCGAGTGGTGGACTGTCTCCACTCCAGACTCCAGGGCCGCGACGACCGCCGGCAGCTGGTCGGCGCCGGTCCGGGTCGGTCCTCAGGCGGTCCGGGTCGGTCCTCAGGCGGTCCGGGTCGGTCCTCAGGCGGTCCGTGTCGGTCCTCAGGCGGTCCGTGTCGGTCCTCTGGCGGTCCGGGTCGGTCCTCCGGCGGTCCGGGTCGGTCCTCCGGCGGTCTGTGTCGGTCCGGGTCGGTCCTCCGGCGGTCTGTGTCGGTCCGGGTCGGTCCGGGTCGGTCCTCCGGCGGTCTTGGGCTGTAGTTAGGCGGCGCTCGGCGGCACAGAGCCGGGCCGGGTGTGTGGAAGCTCGGTAGGCCAGCTGCCGAGGTAGTGTAGTCGGCCAGTCTCCGAAGTCACTTAGAGCTGCGGCGTCGCCAGCTCGGTGGAGGTGAGTTTGGCAGAAGCCATCAGCCGTAGGAGCTGCCGCAGTCGAGCAGAGGGTCTCAAGCCAGCAGAGCAGCTAGTCCTGCAGTGCAGCTAGTCTAGGCTCGTGCACAGAAATATCTACCGCTGGAGATAAGGTAGTGTATGCTCTTGATATTTATTTGTAGTGTAGTTCTTTAGCTATCTTGATAATTGCTTTAGCCGCTATTTTGGATTTGTTTTTAATAATCACGTTAATTTTGTATCGCTTAAGGGCCATCGGCCCATTATGCTTGTAAAAGGTCGCAGATAGCCTAGTAGCTGTGGCATCCTTGCCCCCCCCCCCCCCACACTATGCATTTTGCTTTTGTTCAAGTTGACGTCCATGCCACATGGTGTTTTTTTAATGCTGGCGTTCGCTATTTTTACATGATTAAATCAAGTTAAAGTTATGATCTTTTGTTATAAGTGTAACATTAAGTTCATAAGATGTTGCTCTGCTCACCATCCAAGATCCCATGTGTTTACCTTGCTGCTAGAATTCTGCTTCGCTTCTGTAGGCGCACGTTTTCGCAGCGTATGCCAGACAACATGTCAACCAAGCGCGGTACTGCGCTGTCTGGGACTAACCTCCCCGCAGTACGGCGACCGCGCCCGGGTACCCGTCTAACCTCCCCTCCCCCCCCCCCCCTTCAGGTACGCCCGGAAGAAGAAGGACAAGGACACCTCGCTGCCGACCATGGTCAAGCTGGAGTACTCTGCCAGCGGCGGCCGAGGCGACGAGGACTGGGAGCGCGAGGGCCGCGATCGAGGCGACCTACCCATCGGCGGCCTCGGCTCGCTCTGGCACGGCGGGTCAGTCCCGCCACAGTGCAGCGCCGACGTGTAGCCGCCCCGCCCCCGCCCCCGCCCCCGCCCCCGCCCGGCCGCGGCGGAGGCGGCTGCCGGGAGGGCCGCCCATGTGCCAAGAGCCGTGCCGAGCGCGGCGAGATCTGAGGGTCGCCCGAGAGGGAGGCGTGACATGCCGGGCTGTGCAGCGAGCCCGCGCCAAAATACGAGTTCTGGTCGCAAAGCCGTGTAGTGTGGACCACTTGTGAGTAGCACAGCTAACACCGCGTAGGGGTATTATACGGAGGTCTAACAGCTAGCGCCCAGAGCGAGACAGATGCTTTAGATCTGAGTCTGAGTTTCAGGTCAGTATATATTGCCGTTACCGTGTGTGCGGGGCGGCGCAGCGCGGTGTCGCCGTGGTCGCCGCTGCTGTACGCTGTATTTATGCCGGTCGGGGAGGCCGCGTCGGCTCGGGTTGGTCCGGGCCGCGCGGCTCGGCCACGGCTGCGGCACTGTACTTAGAGAGCGGGTCCGCGCGATCGCGTGTGAATGCCAGTCGGACCAAGTACTTAGCGGAGGGAGCGAGGTGATCGAGTATGAGTATTCTGGGCGAGTGTAAGCGCGCGTCGTCACGCCCTGTACATAATCACGCACGCCGCGGCGGCGCTCATTACGCAGACGAGTATCAGCAACATTCCAGGGGCGTCGCGCGCGCGTCCCACTTGTGTCCATGTCGTTGTGAAGTGTTTATCTGGTGTGTTGGTATCGAGGCGGCGGCGCGGCAGACGCAGCTTACCTCTGGCGGCCCGAGCCGGCGCGTCCCGCCGACTATACATACATGTTATCGTGTCTGTTTATAACCGATTATGTACGTGCGTCGGCTGTAGTGTTGTGCTCACGCGTCGCTGGCACCGGCCAGCGTCCGCCAGCGCCCTTCTCTTTCTTACTAAATCCACGCGCGGTGCGCCTTTGGTTAGACTTTGTAGTCTTTTTTTTCCAGTGTTGATTGACTTTGGCGATGTATTGGCTCCGTCGGTCCGGGGCGGAGCAGCCTTTCGATGGACATATTGTCCTCTCGTGACCATGTGCTGAGTAATCTGACCGTGTCTTCCCGTACTCTGTCGGGTCTTTTTGCCACCATCGACTGTCCAGAAGCGGCCCTAATCAGTTTGAGATCTCGTTTTGTTTTCGTCTTTTGGCCGTGGTGGTTTAATCGTAGCTGACCTGGCGCTAATGCCGTGCAGCAGAATCGGCCGTTTATACGAAGAATCCGACTCGTCATATGTAAAACAGTGATTCAGCGGACGTCAGGCAAGCTTCTGGACGTTCGTTCAGAAGCCTTGCATTGCAATTCGCTCTGCGTGTTGTTTTCCATGTGGCGAGTTGAGTCACTGTTCGTGTCTCGGTCGGTTTCGCTGTACGAAGGTGGCTGGCCGGCGGCCCGGTTTTCCCGGACGATGGTGCCCTGTTCTCTCTGGCTCCAGCTCTCACAGCTCCTGCGCCCGCGCCGTGTATGACAATCTGATCTCCCGTAAACTGCGTGTTGTGTGGTGCGAGTGACGGAGCGACTGGAGAGACACTGGATCGCGCGGGCACGCGGCGCCCGGCACCGGCCCGCCGCCGCGTACAAACCCGCATCATGCCAGCAATAAATGGACGAGACGAGCCCTACAGCCCAGTGGTGTTGTCGGAGCGGGATGCTGCACTGTGGAAAGGTGGAAGACGCTGCGAACCGGCACACACGATGGACCCGACCGGGATGCACCCAAGATGGGTAGAGCAGGGCGATGTCAACGCTCTCGCAGTACGTTACTCCTGTGTTAGACTTTGGTTGGGGCGAACCGGCTCATTCATCCAGTTACTCCACTTCACTCCATTCATCTGCATTCTGGCCGAGTTTTCTCGATCTGTGGAAACGATTACGGATCACCGAAGGTTGTTCAATATGAGAAATAACACTATTCTTTAGAATGGTGTTTTTTTTCATTAAAAAACAACCTGAGCCGTGCTCCGGTGCTTGTTTTTTGCTTGTTTTAGGCACATTGGCGACGGGGGGTGGTGCACCAAAACCCTATCGGTGCATTTTGGAGAAAATTGCATAATACCTGTCAAATTAATCCGTCTAGGCACCGAAGGGGTCCGCCAGAGCATGAAAAATGTTTGGCGCGTGCGAGCGGCAGCGCGCGCCGTTTTTGCCCATTATAAGTCTATGGGGATTTCGGAAATTTCAACTCCATTCTACCGGAAACGCGTCGGTAAATTTCCGGGAAAATTCCAGAATGTTTGCATCATCAAGCCATCTGGTGCTGGTAGGCTCCTATGCTTTGGAAAAAAATATTTAGCGCGTATGGCAGCGCGCGCCGTTTTTTTTCTTCAAATCTCGCCATTGTAAGTCAATTGGGACTTCGGCGTAAAATTTGCAACTCTATTTTTGCGAAAACGTAACGGTGAATTTTCGAGAAAATTTCAGAATCTGCTTCATCAGTCCATCTAGGTCCTGGCGTGGTCCGCTAGTTTGGGGAAAATATTTAGCGCGTGAGGTAGCACGTGGCGTTTACCCCATCATCACTATAAGTCTATGGAGATCTCGGCGAAAATTGTATGCTCTATTTTACCGAAAACGTGTCGGTGAATTTTCGAGAAATTTTCACAGGCTGTCAAGTTTGGTGATCTGATCGCTGGTGTGGTACGTTAGAGCGTGATAAATATGTAGCTCCATGTGGCAGCGCGCGCCGTCTTATCCCATTATAAGTCTATGGGATTTCATAATTTTCAGCTCTATTCTACCGAGAACGCGTTGGTGAATTTCCGGGAAAATTACAGAATCTGTGCGTCATCAAGCCATCTGGTGATGGTAGGCTCCGGAACTTTGAGAAAAATATTTAGCGCGTATGGCAGAGCGCGCCATTTTTTTCTTCAATTTTCCCCATTATAAATCAATGGCACTTCGGCGTAAAATTTGCAACTCTATTTTTGCGAAAACGTATCGGTGGATTTTCGAGAAAATTTCAGAATCTGTGCTTCATCAGGCCATCTAGGTGCTGGCGTGGTCCGCTAGTTTGGGAAAAATCCTTGGCGCGTGAGGCAGCACGTGGCGTTTATCTCATCATCCCATTGTTAGTCTATGGAGATCTCGGATAACATTTTATGCTCTATTTTACCGAAAATGTGTCGGTGAACGACAACCTTCGGTCCGCGATGCCCCCCATAGGCGTCGCCCTCACATATTTCCCACAAGACGTTTCCTTTAGAGGATGTTTCGCTCTCGGTACGGCATCAAGAGCATTCGACCAGACACCGTTCTTCCAGTTTACGTAGAGTAGTTTTATGAACAAAAACGGTAGCGGTAGGTGTGCGTTGACCCCTGGTACGACGCCGTAAACACTCCGGCCTGGCAAAGGAAACCGGCAAGACACCGGCTTTCCGTAAAACACACAACCGGTTTTGGAGAGCCGCCGTCCCTGACGGCTGACGGCAGCGGTGATCGGTATTCCGGGCGGCGGCAGTTGGTACTGGGTCGGCCCTGTGACTGGATGTGACCTTCGGCTGCTCCGCTGTCCGGCGGCAGTCGAAACACAAACAGCGAGGAAGTGGGACGTCGGCGCGTATTAGTTTTCATTCCGTGTGTTTACGTGTTGGCGTATTGACAGTGACGTGTTCAGTGCGACTGTGGCGGGAGGGCCGTGTCCCGGCTTCAACGCGGCGGGTATGCAAAACGACTCCGGCCTAGTGTCGTCGGCGAGCAAGTTGCCGATAACGGGCTAAAAACGGACATCCACCAGCAAGAAGAACTTCGGGGAGCCCAAACCAGCAGGGTTCTTGATCAGAAAGAGTAAACAAGTCGACTCGGCGAGTTCCACCCGCCGATATTACTGGGGCCGCCCTTGTCGCCACCCGCTGCACGTTGCCGGTATGTCCGGGGACCGGAACACTGTGCGGCGCTCGCTGGCGCTGGTCGGCGCGCTGCTGCTGCTGCTGCTGGGCACGCTGGCGGCGCTGGGCGGCGCGCTGGTGACGAACTCGGTGGCGCGGACGACACTGCTGGTGGCCGCCGGGGTCCACCTGACGGCCAGCTCTGCTCTGACGGTGGGGGTGGCGAGGCGGCGGCGGCCGCTCCTGCTGGCCGGCCTCACCTGGCTGGCTGTGCTCACGGCCGCCGCTCTATACACCAGCTGCTCGGCCTGGGCCTCCTGCGGCTGGCACATGGCCGTCGCGCTGGTGACGCTGGGCTACCTGTTCCTCACCCTGGCGGCCGTGCTGCGGTACTACCACGCGCTGCGGCCGCCAGCAGATGGCGGGGTGTTCGAGCTGCCCTACAGCCCCGTGGAGGACGCCGGCACCGAGATGGCGCTGCTGAGGACGGGGAGAGAGGACGAGAAACAGGAGTCCAGTGAAGCGGTAAAGGGCGGTCTGGTGATCCGGTGAAGGCCGGTCTGGTGATCCGGTGACCAAGCGGTGATCGATAAACGCGCTCAGTGTGGCTGTGAAGTGCGAGTCGAACCCAACAAGTGACTGGAAAAGTGGGTGTTATTTCCAGAAGTGCCTGTAGGAGTGAGTGGGAATGCTCGACTGTAGAACGATGTTAAGAAGCCATAGCAACAACACATCTTTAGTGACTATAGCCCGAATATTTCAAAAGGCAAACGGTGCCCACCTCAGAGAATCTGAGACAGTTCCAATTTTAAATGAATGAAATTTTACTTCCCAGATATTTCTGATTCGTCAATGTATTTGACAAACATTGACATTATACGCATGTAATAATTTTGAAAATACACTTTGGACCGTTTGCCTTTTGAAAATAAACGGACAATAGTACGGAAGATCCACAGCAGTTTCATGTCCCCACCTGCAACGAGAAAGTGTTATGGCTTGTGGTCATAAATTTACCTCAGTTTCCCCAGAAATGACACGTACCGACGTCTGCCCAAGGAAAAGAGCGTACTTGCCGGAGGGAACTATCCGGTGATGGCCTTCACCAATTCATTTACAGTTTTGAAGAGAAACGTTCGATGTTTTGTGCATTGCGAGCGATGTGCGAAATACCAACATATATGACCTTGGATGAAATGAAAGCCGTGCCTGTGTGCGTTTCTCAGGGACAGAGACAACAATAACAAGATCTCGGATGCTGGAGACTAAATCCTCGCGAATTCACTTCAGTGTCAAAGCATTTTCATCATCACCTGCGGAACAATCACCCAATAGTGACATTCCAAATTCAGTCTTCAGACAATGGTCCATTAGTCAGTAACCTCGGAAATACGGGCACAAAGCGGAAATACGTCACGCAATAACCGCAGTTGGCTAGTTCTGGAGGAAAACTACCAGTGCCCGTTCCAACAGCATGAGTCAGCGAGTCATACAGGTGGGGAAAACAATCGCTGCATATGCCCAAGAAGTAGCAAAGTGGGCGTTCTTGCCCTCCGAGAAAGGGAAATATGCGTCGCTCTAGTACAGCTAATAACACAGTGATCCTCTATGTGCGGTATAGTCGAGTCAAAAGGAATTCAGCTTACGTTAGAGTTTACTTCAGCCTTAAAAACGCATCACTGACTGAGTGCGACTATTTATTTGACAAAATAATTACTACGAAAATACATTACACAGCGCGGTATTAGCCCAGCGGTATCATTGTGCACGTAGGACAAATAAATGTTGGCCCGCCTCCGACGGAGAGCTGGCCTTGGGTCCGGGGCCCGGGGGCCCGGTGGGCGCTCTCCGCCGGCCCTGAGGTGGTGCCTGTCGGCCGCGGTCAGCCGACCGCTCAGTATACAGACTAGAAAAACAAGGGACGAGGCGGGCCGGCCGCCGACCGCCCGTCTCTGCCGCATGCAGCGCGCGCAGCCAGTAAAAGCGCTAGATTTGCATTAAATACTCTGCGTGCCCAAGGCGGCGGCGGGCATTATGTTCCGCCGCCGCCGACGGGCGCGCCGTTAGAACCAAGGCAACAACACACACAGCTCAAACGGTATCTCACAACGCGCTCACACCCGATTTGGCGCCACGCTCACTCCCGATTTGGCGCCAGTTTCGCGGGCCCGCGGTACAAAACTAAAGCATCACTCTCGTCGAGTCGTCAAGAATATCGGGCCGTGTCGATGTGTTGAGATTTGCCGCTGTCTGGCCATCGGCGCCATCGGTCCGCTCACTGTCCGATGGTGCCGTCCAGCAGGCACGTGCCCAGAAACAGCTCCTCCTCCTTGTCCAGAGCGGTC
Source organism: Balanus nubilus (assembly GCA_031763405.1). Taxonomy (NCBI): domain Eukaryota; kingdom Metazoa; phylum Arthropoda; class Thecostraca; order Balanomorpha; family Balanidae; genus Balanus; species Balanus nubilus. Next base: position 8,801 of record JARFNZ010133692.1, read on the forward strand.
TTCTGTAACGGAGCGCACAGACTCTGACCGGTGAGGCTGTGGCGGCCGGCAACACTCCGAGACTGGCCAGACATTTCAACATCAGCATGTCGCGAGACACTCCGCCACGGCCACACGATGCTGGTATCTTGTAAGTTCCAGGCCGCGGTACAATATCTACACTTCGGTATATTTACAGTACGGTACATCAGAAACTGGTTTATGATTGTCATGCATGACGTAAAATAACACCTTATCCCTATTTTTGCTGTAGAGGGTGGGAAGACTTGTCTAGAGCTAATCCACGGTAACTCGAAATTCAGATCAAAGAACCGATTAGACAGGTGCCGGTTATCTGCGTGTCAACATGACAAACATTCATTTGGCTGCAGGCATAGCTACCTGCAATGGATGAGCGTCAAATGTAATATCAAAGAACGTATAACACTCCCTACCGACCGAAAGGGTCAAATCGTGGTCACCACGCCATCACTTACCACAGCTGCAAACTCCATGGCCACTTGCTAGCGCCACCGTATGCACAAGAAGGAATAAAAGGAATAAGTATCACGACAGGGAAGCAACGATTGGTAGAGCGGATGAGTTACAGAGATAAAGAGAAAGGTGCTAGAGGCAAGGCTGGGAGCATATCGGCGCTACACTAGCTATTGAGCAGCCTCCACGTCGCTCGCCCACGTGATAACGGGCAACGACTTGGCCTGTGAAAACAGACGGCCGTCACTAGAGAGCAGCAGCTGCACCATCCTTCCTCCTCAATCGAGTCAGAGCCAGGCACCGGTCCCTCCACACTAGAGTCAGAGTCAGACACCGGTCCCTCCACACTTGAGTCAGAGTCAGGTACCGGTCCCTCCAAACTTGAGTCAGAGTCAGGCACCGGTCCCTTATTACTTGAGTCAGAGTCAGGCACCAGTCCCTCCTCACTCGAGTTAGCCAGGCACATGTCTCTCCTCACACGAGTCAGAGTCCAGCACAGAGTCGACAGAGCAAGCACGAGCCAGCACGGGAGCAACACAGAGCACAGAGCACAGAGCACAGAGCATCGAGCATCGAGCACCGAGCATCGAAATAGAACACTGAGCATCGAGCGTCGAGCACCGACCAGCAGGCGCGCGGCGCGAGGCGAGTGCGCGTCGGACGAGCGAGTCAGCGCGCGCAGCACAGAGAGGGCGCGGGTCGCTCGCGCAGCCACCGACAACTCACCGTGAGCAGGTTGACGCCGGCGTTCTTGTGTCGGCCGGCGTCCGTGTCGAAATGGATGCCCAGCTTATGGGCGACGGTCAAGTGCATGTCATTCTCTAATGCCTCGTCTTCCTGCACAGAGCACAGCCGGTTAGTCGGGCGCCGGTCGCAGTCCGGGGTTAGAGCAAGCGACAGAGAGATCGGGCCGCCGGCAGGGAGCGACAGGCGCACAGATAGATAGACAGACAGACAGACAGAGGGGCCTCATTCCACCAGCCAGCCGGCCGCCGCCTGTCACGAAGCCAGCCGTTTGTACACGTCTGACGGACACCGGCCGTGACGGACACGACAGGCCAGCCGGTCCGTCACGGCCGGGGCCGGCGCGTCACACAGCCCAGGCGGTGCCAGTGGCGGCAGCAGAGGTCTGGCTCCAGTGAACCATGGCTAACCCAGCGTCAGTCAGTGCCGGCCGGCCAACACGCCACCGCCAGAGCAGCGGTCAGTTCCAAGTCAGTCATAGCAAGTTAGCAAATTTAAGCCCACGTTTATTTACGCCGCATTCTTTGACTACCGTAATACAAATAAGCCATTTACCTCAGCGATATCTTAATAAATATGACACAGAGCCGTTAAGTACAAATGACAACAGCTGACTTGCACCAAACCAACATTAGTCACATTTCCCTGAATCCACTATTCCGCCGCCGGTTCCGACCGCAACCCTAGTACCAGCGGCGCGTGTTACCATCACCCTACCTCATCCCTCTCCCCAGCGGCGGCGGCGGGGGCGGGGGCGGCACTCACCGCGATCCACGGGTGGATGAGCACCTCCTCTGCCGAGAACCTCGCCTCCGGGTCCACCTGGAGCATGGCGCCGATGAGCTCGCGGGCGGCGTCCGACACGTCGTCCCAGAACGGCGGCGTGAACTCGAACTCGCCCGAGAGGATGCGGTCGAACAGCTCCTCCTGGTTGTTGTCGACCGAGGCGAACGGCGGGAAGCCGCACAGCAGGATGTAGGTGATGACGCCGGCCGCCCACACGTCCACCTGGGAACGGCGGG
>JARFNZ010133703.1:0-11039 GCA_031763405.1 Balanus nubilus
GTAATGCTCAATGACGATTTCAATATGACCATTGACGAAATCGTGTCTAGACTGTTTTGCAGATTGGACAGCCTGTGTTGAAGTTTCTCGAAGTGTTTCTCAATGCCGAAGTGGTGAAATTGCCGACGAATATTTAAAGAACTTTGGCCGAAAGCAAACAAAATAATGTGTGATATATGGAAGTTGTGGTAAGTTTTGACGGCCCATTCTTGTAAAGTTCCGCCGGATGAAAGGCATGGTTCGGCCGCCATAGCAGAGGGGTACACCAAGGGGTGCACCTGGTGCACGTGTTTATGACCTTGGTTGGTCACATCGACTGACTATGCTCGTTGACGGTGTTACAACACTTATTAGCTGTCATATTTTACAGGTCTGGCCAATGGCTTGCAACCCGGACAACCAAAAGTTCAATAATTCAGTGCAATCAGTCAGTGCAATCAATAATTCACAGGAACCACTGATACATTACATGGCAGACGCTTGGCACGGTTACATGCACGTGTACTTTAACACCCCTCAAGGAAATTCACAACTATATAATTTTGTTGGCATTTTTTCCCTGGAAGCCCAGACAATGTGCCATCGAATGGTACCTTTAACTAAGGAGTTATTTTATCCGTTCTTCAGCCGATTTCTGTCTCCGTTTACTGGACTTTAGGTGAGACATGGCTGTATTTGACCACACATATGTGCCACGTCCATCCACATCAGGTAGCCATTGGCACCATGTGACACAATAACCCTTAAACCATTCTACCTGCCTGCCCATTAACACGGCACTTCAGCCTGCTTTATCCGCTCCACTACCAGTTCATGTGAACGGGGGACAGAAATGGATAGACACGGGAGTGGCGGTTAGGTCCAGAATATGACTCACGCGGTCTGCCCGTCTCACACGGCCCGGTCCGATTAACACTGACCTTCTGGGTCGCAGGGCGGCGCCTGACGCCTGCTCCAGATAACCTCCAAATATGGCAACACAGCGCATTGTCCACAGTATACCCGCAGCAGAGGGCAGGTGCGATGCCTTAGTCGTGACATGCAACATTGCAAAGGTCAGTGTTAAAGACAATGAATGACGATGGAAAATCCAAATTTGTGTGGCCTGTCTTAGATATCAACCCAAGACGTGGCGCTGACCCACGATTGTGCAGGTTTGCGATGCATGACCGGGTAATGCCATGACCTCCTATGGCGTTCAGCCCCACCCATGGTCTGTCCACTCCCTGTGTTTGGTAGCCCCTCCCTGTAGAGGTGAGCCCCTCTCCGTAATCGGACGGCCGGTATATCCCCCTTCCCCCGGCGGCCAGGGAGGGGTGCAGTCTGCCAGGTGTCCTGGCCGCCGGGGTCAGCCCCCCGACCTCCGTCCTGACCTCGCCCGCGGCGGACAGCACTCTTATTCTAATGAGCTGATAAAATATGTAATTCGATGGAGCCGCCCGAAGCATGCCTCCAGTAATAGTCTGACGGTCTAGTCTGCGTACCTCCGTGGTCTAATTTCGGCCGGGGTCGCTAATCGTCGCAAAGTGGTCTGGTCAGAAATCGGTGATGAGCGGCTTTTTCATGCCTAACGTGGTCACGCAAGAAATCGGTTCGTCATTAAACACGGATAATGACGTTTTAAAGCACGGTTTACGAAACATCCGTTGCAAAATGTCGTTAAGTTGTGGGTTATGATAAATGACAGCTATGTTTAATGGACCCTAATTCATTCAATCAGCACGTTCACGAAGAGCGATTTTACAGTGTCGTGTAAAATTGCAATATTGCGAGTCCGTGAGCCGACCAACAGTTAATTGCCATTCGTGCCCAATGAGGTATTGTACGGCATCTGACTGGTGCAGGGCCTTAGGAGTGGGATATGTCAATGGCACGAGCAATCATAACGGGCCTGTTCGTGGTACGACCATAGTATTTGGACTGGAAGCTTCAACAGCCTTCAATTTGCAATATACCGTATGTTTGAATGCATAAAATAAGCATTAACATGATTGAAAAAATAAGATTTAGATTCAAAGATTGTTTATTCTTAGTGAAATAGCAAACTGATAGGGTGTAGATCCCACACAAGGAAGAGTACCTATTTAAAGGGAATGTAAGGGTGTTTCCACTTTATTGGAATTTTAAATGTTTTTAGACGCAAGAGTCTAGGTAACATGACATTTAAGTTGTTTTGCTAGGTAATGTCTGTAAGCAACGCAAATTCCTCTTAATCCTCGAACTACCGGGGTGGGGTTGATTTCCGCCCCTCCCTCGGGTTTTTCGACGATAGCGTGAAACGGCGGCGCGTCGCGCCGCAAAAATTGACTCACCATTTGGACATCAATTTCGCGCAATGTGTAAAAATGTTGACCTCAGTTCATCTCAGGTCAGGTCACCAGTCCAGGTCACGTGACCCTACCGCTTAAAATGTTTGCAGGTGTGCCACAGTCACAGTGATTGACCGATGGATTTGAAACCTTCAACAATACATGAAGGTATCAGAATCTACAACTTGTATCTCTCCGATTTTCATGTCGGTGACCTGAGGTCAGGTCATTTTGGTGACCTCCCCATTACACTGAAAGCAATTTAGGGAGTAAATGAAGGAGACTAGTAGGCCACTTCCATTTAACGCCCCTCCAAGAACCTCAGTACGCCCCCACCAAATCCTAACTACCGTTATACTCCCATAAACATACCTCATCATCTCGGAGTACCTACCACTTTACCCACATCACACTCCCCCCTTCAAGGTCTCGCGACAAGCCTTCCTCCCCGATACACCATCCATAGCTCCCATATACTCCCTATGCGTCTCATAAACAGCTGACTGTGTTTGAATGTGCCAGCTTCATACCCGCCTTTTGTCACGTCAATACCCCTTGATTACTACCCTGTACCCTTATTACTCTGCATATGCCTCCTCAATACCGTTCTGCGGCGCCCCCAAAACTATGCTGTTACGACCCTAGTACCTCTTCCATTTCTCATTTATATCCCGTATATACCTCCCTGTTACCCAACATTTCCCCCTTGCGTCCTCGACGTATGTATGTATATATGAAAACTATTCAAGTTCCAACTCCATCACCAAAGATGTGTAGGCGCAATTGCATTGGTGGGTAATGACTAAAACACATCATACGGTGAGAAAATCAGCCACGAATTAATAAAGAGGTAGTCATGAATATCAACCTCATATCACGACAGGGGTTGCGCCGGCTTCACTTGGGCGAGCTCTTCCTTCGGATGGGTCAGGTTCGGGCCGGTGCAGTGCTGGCCAGCTTTTTCTCAGATGAGGTCAGATTTAGGTCAGTCGCGGGTAGTTCCGAGTCAGCTGGGATGAACTGATCATCGTCAATCTGACACATAAAGTAAAGCCAGATGTCGCAATCCCATGTGCCCCAGTCACCTTCGTTGGCGGCGTTGATGAAGGCGCACTGATATGTCGGCTCACCAGCATACCAGTTGTGGTAGTCATAGGACGTGCCATCCGATCAGAACCACCGATCGGAGGTTGAAACTCTGTGTAGACCCAGCCAAAGACGCCAGCGGCGACCTACAGTCACGGCTAGGGAGGTATCTTGCGCCAGGTCGCGTACCGACACTGCCGTAGCTCCCGGTTCGCCATAATCGCAAACACGGTCCACAGCGTGCCACGGCAGTGAGAAATCCACCACCCTATAGCACTTGCCGTTGGTGTACGGGATCCAGTTGTCTGACGGACAGGAGACGCAGGTGGCAACGACCGTCGCCAAGATTGTCGGACGCGAAGCGAAGGCCATGGTGAATCACCGACGCCGATGCTGCACCGTCCCTCGACGGGCTGAGAAACTCGGTACAGCTGTAGACTGTTCGGGGCGGGGTGTGGCCGAGCGCGGTCGATGCAATGTCGTTTCTGGTACTCCTCTCATAGCAGTCTGCTTCACGGTACACGGAACGCCCTATCAGCGGCGGTGACAGGGGGACCGGGAACGGGACCACCTGGACGTCCGGTCGACTTCGGAGAGGGTGTGACGACCAGGGGCCGAGTGGGGCTTATTACTTGTTTCATCATGGTGCAGTTGATTCAGCTGGTCGGTCACGTGATAGTTTCCTAGTCTGCTCTTGAATTGAGATACTTCTTTAACCGACCACTTGAACTACCTTTGGTCCCACTCGCCGAGTCGGACCGAACGCTTAAGTGTGGGGATTTTGATATTGCCTTGCGTGAACTCCTAATGTTCATATTAGGAAGATATGTAGAATAAAGGTATGCCTCAAGATCAGGCTGGGGATCAAACCATTAACGGTTTCGCCTTGGTCAGGATTGAATGTATGTACGTACAGTGTACAAATAAGAATGTAATAAGAATGTTTCCTCGCCACCACATGGCGCTACAGCCACTTTTGTATTATTGGATGAATGCAAAACGTACATTCGATCTAATATGAATGTTCTCCGCCACCACGTGGCTCTACGGTTGCTTTTCTACTGTTGGATGAATCGACACCAGGGCGGCTCAGTGTGTCGGGACGGCCCTACGTATTGAGCCGGGCCTGTCTGAGCAGTCGATGGTCGGGTGAATGCGGATCGCCGTGACCTGGTTGACCTGTGGAGCCCTCAGGCGGTAGCCGGAACGATGTGTGGTGTGGTCGTGTGGCGGTCGGTTTTTCACATAACTACCCCTGACCGAGACGGGTGTGTCAGTTGAGATCGAAGTGACCAGACAGGTGCGGAGCGGCTCTCTGACCACTCCGGGGGAGGGGAGTTGGTGGAGGTAGTGCGGGGTCGTTTGGGATGGAATGCGCCGTAATCCGGTGGTGGTCAGGGCTGTTTGTCTCGAGGGTCAAGAGGTCAGCTATTCGGAGCACGGCTGTGTCCTCACATTTGGTAAGGAAGGAATGCGAGGGGTCGGGGTCGGGTCAGTAGAGGTGCAAGATTAGAGCTGACAGTGAAATACATATTTCCTGTTCTTTCTGCAGCAATGTAGCACCTCCAACCGGCAGCAATCGGCACTGCTATCATCCTGCCCTGACGAGATAGGTGGACGGTCAGCTGATCAGCTGAACTGATCAGTATTGTGACGGCGGGAGAGATACTCATTATTTATGTTGCTATGTTGTTAACTATATCTATTTATGTTTAGGTGTCGTTAGAACCAGGGCCTCAAAATAAGCATATGCGTCTTTTTGCACTGGCTTTACAAATGTCTCCTCTATACCTACATGTCTAAAAACCAATAAACATATTGAGATGATGATAATGCCCGAATCCGGGTGATCCCGCTGGCGGCGCAATTATAACTGTAATCATAATAATTTTTCGCAATCATACTACGTGGCACAACATGCAAGTTAAAACCCTAGCGTGTTATCTTGTTTTGTTAAGTATCGATTGCTTATGAGCTTAGATGCATGCGTCTCGATTAGAGCTTTCTAATGCCGCCTAACGCGTCCCTCAGTCATGATTAGTCCAGAAGATAATGATGATTGAGGAGACAGATTATGCCCCTCTCCCCTTTCACCGTAGCGAGGGTAAAGCTCACCGTCACGGCATTGTCGCTTACTTCACAGATATTCCACGCCAGTGTATGCTTCTGGTTACAATCCGCCACACAGCCTTGCCACACAAGTTAATTGTTATCGCCCGATCGGTATGCGAGCCGGAGCAGGAGGGAGGGGAGGAGCACGGGCTCTGGTAAATATCGACCGGTACCGAGCGAGCTGTCAAACCGGCAGTCTCTCCCTCATTGGTGCGAGAATACAGCCAAGTGTCGTTTTGCCTACCGTGGGAAAACTGGCCCGGGAGAACATACATATTAGACCGACTGTACAGCGCTTCCATTTGCACCAGCAAGCAATCCTTGCGACAAACACAGTGTTGGGTGAGTTGTGTTATAATTGTTGGATTTCAACATTGAAATTCTGAGGTGTTAAACTCTCTTTCGAAACAAAACGCCATAACAATATACGCCATTTAAAATGTTTGCCACCCATGACAATCAATGCCAAACATGCGTGTCTGTGCATTCAAAAAACAAATCTTTAAAATAACCTTTTCATGGTTATATCAATAAAATTTAGCAAAACACATGACATTCAACATAAATTGCTAGGAATACCCTTTAATAGCACATCTGGGGCGTACCAGGACAGATCGACAGGGCGTTAACATTAGAGCTTCATCCTACATCTCAGATTTCGACGAAAATTCGTCTATAGGGTAATTTGGGACTCTGAATCACGCTCGGTAAGTTTTAGCTTGATCGGTGCAATGATTTTTGAGCTATCGCCACGGGCATTTTCGTGAGGTCACATTACAAGACTTCCTTCTGAGGCCGATTACGCCACCACATATCAATTTTTCCGAATGAAATTGGGTATTGCAGGACTCGAAATGAACTAAAGATTATATTTCAGGGGTTAGTTTTCGCTTTTGGAAAATTTTGATAATTTCACTATATGATCTTTGCTGACGTCACATGACCTTGACCCGAACCCAGTTAAAACATACACTTTTGTTTGCTTCAAAACATACTTCGTGAAGTTGTCTTTCGATGGAAAATGTTTTGGAGAAAGGTTATTTAAAAAAAATGAAAAAAAATAGAAGCAAATAACAGGCTACAATGGCTACTTTTTGCCCTTGCCCAGCTTTATTGACAATATCTTGGAAACGCGTTGCAGTGGCACTGGCGTCATGAAACTTAGACTATGCTTAAAGAACAGACCAGGCTAAGCGTGCCAATTTTTTGTTAAAATATTGTCAAATGAGGTCACAATGACGTCACGAAGTCCATTCTAGTATCAAGGTTTAGCAATATAACGCCAACACTGGATCAGTCAGAGCACCGCTGCTAGTCGCATCACTGGAGTTCATTTCACCATTTCATTCGCATATAAAGAAGTCTTCACACCATCAGACGTCTCTAGAGAATCCGATGAAAGTGTACCTGTATCTTATTTTTAAGTAAAACAAGAGAATGTAAGTAACACAAGTTGATGGCGCTACCTCAACCTATCCCCAACGTTAGCAAATTACTCTCGCACTCTAGCATAACAGCTGTCGAATCCTTTTCGCCTATCTCTAATGGTAGCGATATCTATACATTATGTTTTGTTCCATGCATTCTACCGTTTGTTTGCCACTGCACCTGTCTGATTTAATTGCATGTATAAAGTAGATACATGAAGTGAGATTTCGAATAATTATCCACTTTGATGTAGGATATGTTCTCACGCCGTTATTCCGTGGAAACTATATATAGAAAACACAAAACACACTGGAACATGGATTGTAAGTATCTTTAATTAACACAAAACAGTCAACTGCTACAATAAACACATTAAGCAGCTTTGCAGATCTTTGACAAGTACAAACTAACAAGTGCCTAGGGCATACCTACCTAGAAGTAATTCTAAGAAATTCGAACTGTTTTGCCAGGTCCATTTGATACTTTATGTACTGTCAGGTGAAGCTTGTCGATAGGAACAAACTGGTGGAACTTCTGAGTTCCGGCGATCTTTTTTACTGGTCGAAAGCGATGAACAAGTTGTTCAGTAATTTCCCTGATGTAGTCCTTGTCTACCAGCAAAACCTTTATTTTGTCTCAAACTACTCAGTCAGAAACGTGAACATGTCTTTTGCAGACACAATTTGATTGCGGCTCGATCGGCGCAAACTTTCCATTGCTGTTGCCCTCTTGATTGTCCCCCTACCCCGTCACAGGCATTTTTTTCCGTGTGACGTTGCATACATATGCCATTGGCAGCTTACACCGAAGTCTTCGAAGTGATGTGCAACGTTCACAAAGTTAAACCTGTTCTTGTATTGTCCGTCGTAGCTATCTGATCAGTAGTATATTTTGTCGATGTTTGGAATAAGCTTTTTTATCTCAGGGAGCAACTGAGTCTGAAATGCATGAACTACGCTAGTGTTGTGTTTTGTGTCATCTGAAATGAAGCAGTAGCTTTTCCACTGCTTTTCCCCGTTTTCATTCCACCACAAATGGATGGACAGTGCACTGTGTAGTGTGGTGCGTTCCAGTGGTGGCTTTGTATTTCGTTTTGTACTTTGAATGTATAATTTTCTGAAAAATCACCGTTGACGACGGCTTCCCCTTCCGCAACGGTGGACTTAATTTTTTTTATTTTTTGCTCTGCTCATCGACCACAAGGTGATGTGTCGTAAGCCTACATACTTGGGCGCTTACATTTTTAAAAAAAACTTTCATATGACTCCATTACATCAATCAGCCTGCAGCGGTCAGTCGACACCCACTGTTTGTAGTGTACTTCGCAGTCAAAGTCGCCTAAGTCCTTCACGTCATCAAGGACAATAATCAAGAAGTGTAGCATCCGTCTTTCCCTGGACAGTTTGGGCATTCACCATTCATGCAATTGAGCTTTCAGGTGTGCGTATATCTTGCCCAACTGCAGCGGAGATTTTCCTCTTCAACTCCCGTGATGCTTAGTTTCAATTTTATTTTCTCCCAGCTCAGTTTTTTTTGGGACGCAGACAGGCCCTCTGCAAACCAACAACAAACGCAATATGAATGCAAACGAATATACAAATTTATTTCTACTGAACATATACTACAGCGTTACAAATATCTTCGCCTATTCACGTATACCTTTTGTCCGTATGAACTAAAAATTATATGTGTGATTTGTTACAGTGTGATATACAAATGACGCTGATGAGATGAACTTGATTACGAAACAATAAACCACGACTGATATTGGTTTACAATCGTTGGGGATAATACTCACTTGTGCTAACAGGAGATTACCCAAGATAGGTGAGTACATCTTCCACAGTGCTAGAGGCGTCTAGCTTCTGAGCTTCTTCAGCAATGCTAGTGTTAAGGTTGGATGAGGTGACATCAGTTTCATCAGCAGGTTCTTCTGTTTCTTCATGGCTTGCTGAACTGTCTTGTGCTTCCTCCTCTGGTGGCAAACTGTCTGGTGCCTTAACTAGCGCTCTTCGACATGAAAGGCACAGCGGGGTTCCAGGCTGTATGCGTCTGTCATTGACTTTTTGCGCCAACGCAGAGGATGCACCTTGCACTGCTGCAACTCTTCCGGTCTTGTAATTCGCACAATGGTTCACACAATAATCCCGTTTCCTCTTTTTTCACGACACATTGCTGAAGCACCATACGTTCGCGTCCGATTAGCACCAAGGCCCGGAGGGCACAAATGACTGACCTGCGTTGCTACGCCGCAGGACGTTATTTCTCCGTAATGACCCACATTTGGGATGACATTACAATTTCGGGAACTTGTTTTCGCGGAAGATGAAATAAGCTTTCATTTCGGTAAATTTGGAAGGTAATTATCCAAATAAGCAAAATGTTGCTTAGGTATGCTTGCACGACAAATTGAAGCCACAATAACAAAATCAAGCCTCCCAAACACAGCCGCGTAAATGTCCCCACAAAATGGTTGGTTACTACCTATTCGTAATACGAGATCCCACTTCACTGCAGGTAGATATGCGACTTACGGGGTTTCTGCTACGAAAACTTAAGTATCAACACCATCATCCGACCCCATAGGGACGGCTGATGGTGAGAATAAATGAGACATTTTGTAAGCTATTGTAAGTGTTAAATCAACTCCAGTGACGCAACTAGCAACGGTGCTGTGACCATTTCTCCGGTGTTGGCTTTATATTGCTAATTGCTAAGCCATGATACTATAATGGATTTTGTGACGTCATTGTGACCTCATTTGACAAGATATTAACACAGAAATTTGGACACGCATAGCCTGGCCCGTTCTTTAAGCATGGTTAAAGTTTCATGACGCCAATGCAACGCGTTTCCAAGATATTGTCAATATAGCTGAACAAGGGCAAAAAGTAGCCATTGTAGCCTATTATTTGCTGCGATTTTTTTTACATCTCTAAAAAAACATATCTTCAAAACATTTTCTATCGAAAGACAACTTAACGAAGTATGTCTTGAAGCAAAACATATCATGTTTTAACTGGGCTCGGGTCAAGGTCACGTGACGTCACCAAAGATCATAAAGTAAAATTGTAAAACAAAAAAACGAACCCTGGAAATACATTCTTTGGTTCATTTCGAGTCCGGTAAGACCCAATTTAATTGGAAAAGTCCATAAATGGTGGTGTTACCGGCCTCACAGGAAAGGCCTGTAACGTGACCTCTCGAAAATGTCCGAGGCAATAACTCGAAAACCGTTGCTCCGATCGGGCTCAAACTCGTGTAGCGCGGAAGGCTGGGTGAGGTGTGGGTAGGGGACTGCGGTCTGGGGAGAAGCGAGGGGTAACTGTAGCGCGGGGGTTTGCGCGTCCGCTCCTGCTCCCATCCGATTGTTGATGTTGCAGCTCGTTGAGTTGATGTCTGCTGTAATGGCTCCTGGTCCCTTTTGCTGTGGTGTTATAGCGCGGGATCCCTCATCATCCCTCTGCCCATCCTTCCAACCTTCGCGTACAATCATTATTTATAAATGAGGCTGGTCAATCTGGTCGATCATATAGACTGGTTCAACCATGGTGTTACACTTCACTGCTCAAGGAGGGGTATAGTCTCGATATTGACTGGGCGAGGGAGCAACGTTCCAGGGACAAAGGCTACAGAAAATTCACGACCATGCACGAAGATATTGTGAAAAGTAAACGATTTTGATCAGATATTGGCTCTCTAAATAATCTGCAGATACGACGAATCTTGGTTGCTCAGTATGAATATAGCAATAGATGAAATTATTTTGCAGGCCATCCGTCCAGTTAGCTCTCTTCCACTCGCATACTTACCTTCCTCCTTTGTCAATTATATCCACTGTCGCTATTAACCTTACCGTTACTTAAATGACCCTCAAGTATCATTCCAGTTGGCTGTCCTGACCGAGCACCTAACTACTCCTACTGGCCTTAACCTAAGACTCTCTCTGCCTCACTCAACACTTTTATCCGTCATCTCAATCGCTTACCTGTCATACGCCCCTTTTTGATAATTGTTAGGTCCCTAGATTCCCTCCCAGTAGTGCCGGATGCCAGCTGGACGAGTGACTCCCAGGTAGGATAAATGTCCTTTGTTCTAAATACT